>VSMD01001371.1:0-67800 GCA_008750895.1 Mirza zaza | reverse complement strand
TCAAGATCCTACCATGCCCACACCATCTATTAGGGTTCCACAGGATAAAATAATACAGTTAATGTTGCAGCGTATGAGATTACTGATATTCAACCATCTTTGACTTACAAAGATGGCAGATTCCTATGGCTTTCCTAATACTAGTAATGGTAATAACCACAGTTTATTAAGTTCTATACTGTGCTAAGGCAGCACATGTGCCTCCAAACACATCATTCCTACAAGCTTCTTCCTCTCCTACCCCTGTTGTCTATCTACCTCTTTGGGCCTTTCTCTGTCTTACTTTGTCTACTTTCACTTGTTTTTCTCTGTACCTTATTCTCACTCTTTCAGTTGCCCAATCTAGTTCTGTCAGTCTCCTCCCCACAGTGTATATTTCTCTTTGTCTATGTCTCTCTGATTCTCTTTTGCTTTGTCTTTATCTCTAGATGTTGGTGTCTGTATTTTCCCCTTCCTACCTGTATCTATGCTCATTTACCCCTCTCCTCTTCACGAGTGTGTGTGTGCATGTGTGTGTGTGTGTGTGTGTGTCTCTGTCTGTCTGTCTGTCTCCAGACCTGTTTCCTGATGTCCTAGGATGCTGGTGTCTATGAGATCCACCTGACGCCGAGGTCCAGGGCTTCCCTGCTCAGGAGCTGGAAGGACAGAATGGACTGCAGCAGGCAGCTGGCTCTAGGGGCCAGGTCCATCCTTGAGCCCAGGGCACCCTCGCAAAGGTAGTTCTGGGAGCCCGCGACCTGCCCTAAGGCTGCAGCCTCATCCTGCCTGCAGCCAGCAAAGCAATAGGTGCAGATGGCAATGGCCCAGATGTAAAATCCAGCTGTGCAAATTAGTCCAAAGCCTGTAAGAAATTAGACTGCATCTAAAAGAGATCAGGCTGTGGAAAAAGAAAAATGTTAGTTAAAAGAGAAAATTCCTGCTCCCACCTCTGGGTCATAGATCACAGAAGAGAATCCTCAAGCCAGGAGGGGCTTCAAGGGGCCATCTGGCTTGGCTGCACCTCAGAATAGATCAGGCCCCAACCAGCCAAGACAATGGCTGTCTTTCCATCTTTCAACACAGGCCAGAGATTTTTCAATGTCTTCTCTCAGTACTTTGTTCTTGGAATGAACCCTTGCACTGTGAAATCCTTGCCCCGGAGTCATTCATACTAGGACCCAAATATGCACTCTAACCTTAAATCTATCTCCTATCCCACAATCTTCCGTATCTCAGCGCCTGGCACCACCATTCACCCAAATGCTCATGCCAAAGCCTAGGCATCCACCTTTCTTTATTTCTTTCATTTCCCTGACGAAGCTATTAACAATCTTGACAGCTTCAAGTCCCAACTGCATTCCCAGTCTGACTCCTCACACAACAGCCACACTGACCACCATGATCCAAGTCATCATCATGTCCCTCTTCCTGGGTCTCCCTGCTTCCACTCTTGTCCCCTCCACTCCATTATCCCCAGCATATGGAAAGATATTTTAAAAGATAAATCAGATTATGTCATTTCTATGTTCAAAACCCTCCTTTGTGCTCTCATCACACCAAACCCTGAGTCTTCACTGTGGTCCATGAAGTCTTACATCATCTAACATCATCTAAGATGTAAAATGTAAGTCTTACATCTTACATGATATGAGACATCATCTAAGTCTTACATCATCTCCCACTCCATTCTAGGCACACTGCCTCCTTGCTGTCCCTTGAACATACCAAGCTCATTCCATCCTCACGGACTTACTTTCCTTTCTGCTTAGTATGTTCTTCCCCCAGCTCTTCACATGGCATGCTCCTTCACTTCCTTCCAATCTCCACTTGCAGGGCACCTCCTCCAAGAGGCCTGCTCTGACCATTCTAGTTAAAATAGCCCCTGCCTCACCTCTACCCCACAGTACTCTCTACTGCATAACCCTCCTTTATTTTTCTTCAAAGCATTTTCAACTGCTTGGTATTATAGTCTATATTTATTTGATGTTTGGCTGCCTCCATCACTGTTTCCCCAATGCCTGACACAGTGCCCAGTGGTGGTTGAATGGATGAATGTGAAATCCTGTCACAGGCTATATGACTTTGGGCAAGTTACTTAACTCTTCTGACTTTTAATTTCCTCATCTCTAAAATGGGAAGAATTACATCTAACTTATAAGGTGTAAATTAGAAAATGGATATAATGATCACAGTGGCTGGCACTAGAAATTACTGAGTTTTAAAATAGCCGGTGTAATTTCACCTCATTTTTCTGGTTCTGTCTTCAGTGGAAGCAGAGAGCAGTTATTGTCCAGGTTGAATAACTCCAATCGTATTCATTTTTGTGATGTTAGACATAGTGGTGCAGGGTGCAGGAGCACCAAGCTGAAGCTTCTCAGAATCTACCCAGGGCAGTAGTGAGCCACAAAGACTTTAAGTCGGCTCTCTTAAATATGCTGAAAGAGCTAAAGAAAACCGTGTACAAAGAACTAAGAGAAACCAGGAAAACAATGTCTGAATAAAATGAAAATATCAATAAAGAGGTAGAAATTATTTAAAAAGGAACCAAATAGAAATTCAACACTGGAAAAGTATACTAACTGAAATTAGAAATTCACTAAGCAATTCTAACAACAGATTTGAGCAAGCAGAAGAAAGAATTAGTGAACTTTGAGAAAAGGCAATTGAAAGAATCCAGTCTGAGGAGAAGAACGAATAAACGAAGAAAAAAGAAAAGTCAGCAGAGTCCAAGAGACCTGTAGGACACCATCAAGCAGATCAACATACATATTATGGGGGTCCCAGAAGGAGGAGAAAGAGAAAGGAGAAGAAAGAATATGTGAAGAAATAATGGCTGGAAACGTCTGACAACTCGATGAGAGACCCGAGTCTATATATCCAAGAAGCTCAACAAACTCCAAACAGTTCAGAGACAAAGACAAAGAGAGAATCTTGAAAGCAGAAAGAGAGAAATGACTCATAATATACAAGTGAGCTTCAATAACATTATTAGCTGCTTTCTCATCAGAAACCTTGCAGATCAGAAGGCAGTAGGATGGCATATTTAAAGAAAATACTATGGACAATTGTATGCCAACAAATTAGATAACATCAATGAAAAGGGCATATTCATAGAGAGACACAAATTACCAAAATTGACTAAAGAAAAAAGAAAATCTCAACAGATCTATAACTAAAAAAGAGATAGGATCATCAATTAAAAGAAAAAATCCAACTAACTCTCAACAAAGAAAAGTACAAGAACAGATGGCTTCTTCACTGGTAAATTCTACCAAACCATTCATCCACTCATTTTATTTATTTATTTATTTATTTATGTATTTATGTATTTATTTATTTATTTATTTATTTTGAGATAGAGTCTCACTTTCTTGCCCAGGCTAGAGTGAGTGCCATGGCGTCAGCCTAGCTCACAGCAACCTCAAACTCCTGGGCTCAAGCAATCCTCCTGCCTCAACCTCCCAAGTAGCTGGGACTACAGGCATACACCATCATGCCCGGCTAATTTTTTCCATATATATATATTAGTTGGCCAATTAATTTCTTTCTATTTATAGTAGAGACGGGGTCTCACTCTTGCTCAGGCTGGTTTCGAACTCCTGACCTCGAGCAATCTGCCTGCCTCAGTCTCCCAGAGTGCTAGGATTATAAACGTGAGCCACCACACCCACCCTCATTTATTGTTAATTCCAAAATATTATGGGGATACAAATGGCTTGGTCACATAAATTGCCTTTGCACCACCCAAGTCAAAGCTACAAGCATGCCCACCCTCCAGATAGTGCACACTATGCCCATTATCTACCAAACATTTAAATAAGGTTTAACATCAGCACTTCTAAAACTCTTCCAGAAAATTGAAGAGGAGGGAACACTACCCAATTCATTCTATGACGCCTGCATTACCCTGATACTAAAGCAATATAAAGACATCACAGGAAAAAACAGTTACAGATTAATATCCCTTAAGAATATATGTGCAAAAATATTCCACAAAATACTATCAAAGTAAATCTAAAAACACATCAAAAGAATTATAGACATGATCAAGAGGAATTTGTCTGAGGAATGCAATTGTGGTTCAACATAAAAAAATCAATCAATGTGATACACCACATTAATAGAATTACATTATAAAAATAGTCTTAATGGATGCAGAAAAAGCATTAACCAAAATCCAACACCCTTTCTTGACAAAAACACTGAGGACACTAGGAATAAAGGGAACTTTCTCAACATGATAAAAGCCACATATTAAAAACCCACAGTTAACATCATACTCTGTGGTGATGTACCCCAGAAAAGCTTTCCCCCTAAGATTAGGAGCAAGACAAGGGCACCTTCTTTCACCACTGCTATTCTACAATTCTACATTTTACTGGAAGTTTTAGCCAGAGCAATTAGGCAAGAAAAGAGAATAAAAGGCATCTAAATTGGAAAAAAGAAGTAAAACTATCTCTATTAATTGGTGACATGGTCCTATATAGAGAAAATTCCAAAGAATCCACAAAAAAGCTACAAACGCTAGTAAACAAATTCAGCAAACAAGGGTATAAGTTCAACATGCAAAAATCAGTTGTATTTCTATATACCGGCAATGAACAATCTGAAAAGGATAAATAAATTTAATCAAGAAGATGAAAGACTTGCACACTGAAAATTATAAAGCATTGCTGAAAGACCATGAAGAAGACCTAAATAAATGGGAAAACATCCTGTGTTCATGAATTGGAAGACAATATTGTTGCAGTATCAACGCTATCTATTAATATTTTAGTTTCTTCAGGCTGCTTTAACAAAGCACCACAGACTGCATAATTTATAAACAACAGAAATTTATTTCCTATAGTTCTGGAGGCTGGGAAGTCCAAGATCAAGGTGCCAGTTGATTTGGTGTCTGGTGAGAGCTGCGCTCTGCTTCCAAGATGGAGTCTTGTTGCTGCATTCCCTGGAAGGATGAGCACTCCGTCCTCACATGGTAGAAAGAACAGAAGGGGCAGACTCATCCCCTCAAGCTCTTTTATAAGGCACTGATCCCATCCATGAAGGTGGATCCCTCATGACCTAATCAATTCCTGAAGGCTCCACGTGCTGCATTGGGGATTCTGTTTCAACATGAAATTTGAAGGGGACACAAACATCCAAACCATAGCACTACCCAAAGCAATCTACAGATTCAATGTAATCTTTATCAAATTCCAATGGCTTTTTTTGCAGAAATGGAAAAGCCGATTCCCAAATTCATATGGAATTGCAAGAGACCCCAAATAGCCAAAAAAGTATTGAAAAAGAGGAAAGTTGGAGGGCTTGTGCTTCCCAAATTCAAAACTTACTGACTGGGGAGGCAGCAGCTCAGACTGGGCAAGGACTCTAGGCTACCAGCCCCTGCCTCCCACTCACAGTGATCCTCTCTCTCTCTCACAGGGGCCTGACTGTGCCTCTTAATTTTCTTCACTCTCGTTCTGGGCTGACCCTGGCAGCAGCCTGGCCTCCAGCCGAGCACATCTGCTGCTCCACACTCTGATGAGCACATCCATTCCCACACCCTAAAGACTATAGTCATGGACTAAGAGAATGCCACAGCCAGAAAGACCCTTGGAGACCAAAGTCCACCCAAACCCATTTTACAGATGAATGATTGATGCCTGGAGATGGGAAGGGAGTTGCTCAGCTACCCAAAGTCACACAACAGTTGAACCCAGTCAATTATAGGACTAATGGGCTTAAAGACACTTTTAAATGTACAATAGCTTTCCCATCAGACCCCTAATCTTACGAAGACATGCTCTTAACAGCCATCCACAGTGATAGGTGATTGTCAGGGTATGATTTAAACCCCTTCAAAAACAGGATGCTCACTCCTTCCCAAGGCAGACCTATATTTCTGGTCTTCTAAGGATAAGCAGGCTGGTTGAGAAGGGGCAGTCCCCTCCTGTTCAGCAGGCCCTGAATGGCCATGGTAAGGCCCATCACATGGTCTCCCTCCAGGGAGGCCTGAGGAAGTCTTGCCTCCCACCAGCCCTCACCCTATTCTCCTCTCTCCCTCCTCTGAGCACCTCTTCATTTTGCCTGTGGCTGGAGTTTTGTAAAGAAGTAAAGGGTCTCCTTTCCTAGAAGCTGGCTCAAGATTTACATTCTGAGCATCGCTAACCTCTAAATGCAGTTAGGTGGCTTTCCTCTCAAATCCCTCTTTGGGAAGAGACCAGAAATGGAAAACTTTCAGGGTCCTTTGGGGTCTCAGAAGGGCCTGCATCCAGGGTGGCCTAAAATTCAGTCTGAACTCATAGCCCCACACCCTGGCTGGTGGACAAAGGTATTGCAAAGCCCCAGGGGCTCTGGAAATTGTCAGCACCTCCAGGGCCCACCTTTGCTTGGAAAAGGGCCCCTGTCTACTCCCCTCCTGCCCCATCGCTGGCAGCCCAGTGTGACACTTCCTCTGCACCCCGCCCCCCACCAACACCTCAATCACAGGCCCATTGTCTATTGTAGTCTAACTCCTGCCACCATTTTACAGGTGGGAAAATTGAGGCCCCAAGAGAGTTTGTGCTGCTGCTCATGTGTGGGTTCAGCATTTCAAGCCTCCCGGGAGCCTGCAGGAATGCTATCCCCACTCACTCCCACCGTCTCCCGAGTCCTTGGCCCAACCTACTTGCACGCTCTGGGCATGCTTTGTCCCACTTGACTCTGACATGCCATGGTTAGGAACGGCCTAGGGAAAGCTTAAAGCCTTAGACCCCAGGGAGGCCCTGCTGATGGCAGCCTAGTGATTTTCACTATCTCATTATCATGGCCAGGACTATTTCCTGCCCACGCACATTCACCTATAGCTCTGTGTCCCCGCCTCCATCCACCTGCCTCCCACCATGAGGATGACATTGGTGCCAAGGGCCCCGATGGGATCTGCCCCCGCTCAGCTCAGCCCGCCCAGGCCACTGTTGCCCCTGAGGCACCCCACTGACCCCAGGTCTGCCTCTGGCTGATGGGGGTTGGAGAGGGACAGCTGGCCTTTGCCCTCAGCTCGCTTCTCTTGCCCTGTCCTGCTCTCTCTCCTCTATATCCCTTCTCTGCTCATGGAACTTGCTTATAAATCCTAAAAACCCAAACCCCCATAAATTCTCAATTCATTCTGCAGATATTTCCTGTGTTGGGGTTTTCAGCAGCATCTGCTGGTTTGAAGTTCCCTCTTTATTTGTCCTGGGGGCACCATTACTCTCAACTTTAGCAGTTTTCCTGCTCTGTAGTCCTTGCCAGACTCCATCGGAGGAAGAGAAAATTGGTGAAAGAATAATTATTATTATTGTTATAAATATATATTTCATTTTGGTTTCTTTTTTTTCCCCCTCTAGGTCCTGATGAGAATCCCAGGCAGGGCCTGGCAGGAGGGTGGCTTTTTCATGGACCTCAGGACAGCGGGCTCACCCTGTCAGCTCCTGGCATTTTGCCCTCCCTGCAAAAGCATCTGCCAAAAGGCCATTCCCTGCTCTTCTGCCCGGCTATCCCCGGTTCTCCAGCAGCTTTCTTCCCACCAAAAATTCCTGGCTCAAGTTCCCAAGTATTCAGGAAGCCTCTTTAAGCAAGAAGAAAAGTACCTACTGCATCTGAGGCACTTTCAAATACTTGGGCTTGATTATTTCTCACCATATCCTTAGAAGGCAGGGCTGTTTAGTTCCACTGTGCAGAGGAGACTGGGGCACAGAGAAAAGTCAGTGGTCCAAGGTGATCCCACCAGCTATTGGAAGAGCTGGAGTTTAAATTCAGTGCTGCCTGCCCCAAAGCTGGTATTCATTCCATACTCCCTCCTCTGCGCTCCTGAAGAACTTCTTTTATGAGCTATGGTATCTCATACTTGGAACTAAGTTGCCTTGGCTTGCTCTACTTGTTTCTGGAGTCCACATGACTACACTATATAGCAGGAGAGATTCTCAGAATTTTAGAACCCCATGGATTTATTTGTTTAAGGACTTAATATTATAGAAAGGGAAACTGAGGCCCAGAGAGGGTATGTAGGAGGCACATAACACATTAGTGGTTTTTTCATGAGACATAAGCCCTTTGAGGACAGGAGCACAGACAAATAAAAACTATCACCTGTTAAATTACAGTCATTACTGGATGCCAGTTATCTTGTTTGAGTGTCACAGCAACCCTATGTAGTCCAATTTCCCAATGAGATCACTGAGGCTCAGAGAGGAGACCTCACATAGTAGGGAACTGGCAGAGCCAGGATTAGAATACAGGGTCTGAAAGACTCTTTCTGTCATTCTGAAGGAATACTTTAACAACAGCTAACGTTTGTTGAATGAGTACTATGTGTGAAGGACTATGCTAAGTAAATAATCTAATATAAATAATCTAATTTAATCTTTACAATAACCCTATGAGGTTTCCTCATTTTACAGATGAGAAAACCATGGCTCAGAAAGCTGAGAAACTTGCTCAAAGTGAAAAAAAAGAAAACTAGTGAGTGGCTGTACCAGGTTGATTTGATCCAAGGTTGGTCTTAACCACTCTATAAAAGATCGTCTTAATCTTCAGATACTGCACAGGGGCAAGGGGTGGAATCCCACTTAAAGAGAATCTGTTTAAGCTATCATAGTAAATAGTAAAAAAAAAAAAACAGTTTATTTAAATTTATCATAAAAATGAAACCAAAAAATCATGGTAAACAGTTTATCTTAGATTTTACAAATTTAGGCTGAAATTACACTTTTGTCCTAGTTCTTAGGGCAAGCAAAAAGAATGACTCAGACATTAGTTGTTTTATGGTATGATTTTTCTGACAAAACTGTAGGACACCCTGGCATAACATCTTTTACTGTGCTTTCTGTAACATGATCATCAAAAGGTCATTTTATTAAAAATATTCACAGGCTCTGGTTCTTCCAAGAATATCTCTTAATAATTTGTGAGTTAATTCATTTCTTGAAGCCTTTATCTTGTCCTCATCCTTATTGATTTGTTCTTCTTCAACTGTTAACTGATCTAATTCTGCCAGGTTCTCGTGTGTCAATGGCTTTGCTGAGATGTCAGCAGTTTTCCAATATCCAATATTACTTTCGTTGATTTCATGAGCTCCTGAATCTTTTCTAATATTTGAAGTTTCACTTTGCAAACTGATTGCCATTGTATTTGCTCTTTATGCACTGATGTTTATAGCACCCAAGAATCAGAAAAGGCTGGTTAATCTGGGAGGGATGCCAGGGTAATTTTATAATTGGCCAGTTCACTAGTACATATCTTAATGGTCTCTTGCTTTCCTACCCAACCTTATGACTGCAGGGACTTAGAAAATGAGTACTTGGGTAATAAGGACATCACTGTAGCACTTCAGTAAGCACTTGAAATTAACAAGTATTTAGTAATCAATAAGTGTAGTAAAATAGGGAAGCACTGGATTTACTTCTCCATTTTGTTTCTGTCATGTGCTAAGTGTGTTACTTTGGGCAAGTTACTTTGTTCCATTTCAGTGAGCCTTGGTCTCCTTTTCTGTAGAATGAGAACATGATGATATTTTAGTGTCCTCCCTCCCACTCCAAATGATTCAGCTAATCCAATCATTTCCTTTCCATTTCCCTTTCCATTTCCATTTGCTAGTGATTGGTTCAGGAATGAGTATTTGAGTCAGTCCTGGCCAATAAGGCAGGAAGGTAAGTCTACTTGGTGACCTTTGGCAAAGAGTTCCTTCCCCCCAGACAGAGAGAGTTTCTGTCCTCTTCCAGGGGATGTTAATGTCTGGAAGTGACATTTGGCACTGCTGCATTCATCACCAACCACCAGGGGAACCATCCTTAAGATGAAGCTTTTGAGGATGGCAGATCGGAGAGATGGGAAGAGCCTAGTTCCCTGATGACATCATTGAGCCATTGATTTTGTCATACCTGAGCCCACTCTGTCTCTCTGTCTCTGGAATCCAGTTATTTGCGATAATAAATTTCCTAATTGGTTAAGCCATTTTGAATCATGGTTTCTCTTAGTTGCAGCTAAAAGCATCCTAGTGGATACAAGTACCCGTTTCACACAAATTTCAGAATAAAATAAGACAATCCATGTAAAGGGCACAGCAATCAATACACATTACCTTTAAAAAGTGTTTGCTTGTTTATTTACTACCCAAACGGGGCTCTTTTGTGACTCTTTTTTAGAGCATGGACAAGGTAGTAAATGTACATCTCCCTACACATCCTCATGGTTAGCATTTTGCTGGGGTTAGGGTAGAGGGAGAGAGAGACAGACAGACAGACTTGGTCCTGTCCTAGAATAATCAAGATCTGTTGTCCCTCTGAGGGGTGAGATGGGTTGAGTGGAAACTTGTCTGTCTCAACACAATAGTTATGTCCACTAAGAGTGACTAAAGAAATAAAGAAATTAGCAAGTCTTCTGCAATCTAGAAACTTCCCAGTCAGGATTCAACACATCTCTAGGAAGTTCTAGAGCTTTCAAAACAGGCCCCACAAAGAAATGCTTACAGAAACTAGAATGTTTCTGTCTAGAGAATAGACAGCTGAGACAAGAGAAGAGTTCCTTCTCCAGTGCTCCCCATCTCAGAGAATGGCACTACCATCCATTCAGAAGCCAGGAGTCATCTTTGACACCCACATATATTATAAACCCAAGTCCTGTTAGGAGGACTTAATGAACTAATAGTGCCTGCAAGTAAGCACTCAGTAGGTGCTTGGTACACATTAAGTGCTCAGCGGGTGATAGATGCTATTATTATAATGCAGCATACCAGCCTCAGGATGGGTGTCAAGCTATTCCCTTGGTTTCCTTGAACATATTAGTACTGGCTGACATTTTCACAAGGAAGATGAACACGGAGAAGAAAAAGGAAATACTGTAATTTACAAAACTACAGGGAGCATAAAAGCAATCCATCAGGATTCATTCTAGTTTAATCCTAGTGAAAAAGCTGATGAGCTTGGAGGACCCTTAAACCCTGTCTCTTGAAGGGATGACATGACACAACCCCTGGAGGCACATTTGCTCAAACTCCCTGCCTGTCTAAACCATGTAGCATTTTAGCACAAGTGTCACCTTCTCAACCCTTCCATTTCCAGCCCCTCAGTAGCTCTGGTCAGTGAGACACAGCTAGTTCATAGCTGATAGGCAGAGGTGATTTAAGTCCTTGCACCTCCTAGCAGGAAGAGGCCTAGCATGGCAGCCCTGCTTCAGTAGATGACGGTGCCTGGGCCCCATCCCCTTTTCCAGCTATCCTCTTTCCACCCATCCCTCAGCTGCCTGGAGAGCTGCGGCTAACAGCAAGGCCTCCTTGCAGACGTGCCCTTGGCTGATGGGAGCCACCGAATTCAGAGCTGAGTGGGAGGTTATATCTTCCCCTCACCAGGAGGAGGGGCAATAAGTGACTAATACGGGAATGCAAAAGTCCAGGCACTTTCTTCAAGGTGGGATGGCTCCGTGGTGTGATTTGTGCTGTAGAACCCTCATATCCACTCTGGATCAGGCTAAAGCTACACTTTACCAGAAACCAAACCCTTCCTTGCCTCCTACCTCTTCCCTATCCAGCTTTCCCGCCTCACAGGCCTTTCCAGAAGGGCACCCAGTAATAAACGACATGCCATCAATTTCTACTTCAGTCTCTACTTTTCAGGAACCCGACCTAAGACACTCACCCACAGCTGGAACTTGTCTAATCACTCCAATCTTCCTTCAAAACAGGAGGATCTCTTACTAAAATCCAAAGGTTCCAGAACTAAAGTGGAACCTGGCCTTAAACACACAGTAACCAAGACACACACAGGCTCTGGGCTCCTCGCAGTTGGAGCGACTGCTCCAGGCAAAGACACCAAGGCCAGGACTCTCTCCTGGGACAGTTGATCACTGGGATGGAGAAAGCAAATTCCTGAGACAATGGAGAAGAGAAATGTTAGAGGTAGCCAGAGCCTCCAGGACAGGGACAATAGCTCCCCAGGCCCATGTCGCCAGGGTGCCACACGTACCTGGCACATGGATGTTGACCTAAGTAGTGATGAAGATCTGGCAGAATGGAGAGAAACAAGATTTGATTCAGCAGAGATGGGCCATCCATGCATTTCAGTCCAAACTTTCTTAGTTCACGACATCCCTGCGGTCCTGTCAGGACAAACCAGGACCATACCGTCATCAGTCTCTCGCACCTTCCAGCCACCTGACATCTGTACCTCTCACTCAATAGAACGTTATGCAAATTCCACATTCAACAATGGTCTGTTTGGTGCGGTAATTGACATCCAGATTAGCCCTAAGAAAGGATTTCCTGACATTAGCTGGAAAATATTCAGCATTACCTAGAGTGGTTGGTTAATGTCATGAGCAATTCACATCCCTGCTACTTTCCGAGTGTTAGCAATTTGACTCACAAAATCAATCAGGAAAGATAATGTTGTTAAAGAAAAAGTGCCTTTATACCCCCAAATAAATGTTTTCTGAATGCTTTTTACCCCAGTCTTCATTTGCCATCTGTCTGTGTGATGCTTGCTATTTAAGAATGATTCTCCTCTAGGTCTCTGGTGGCCTTGCTTTGCTGCTGTCTCCACCCCTCCTTTCTCGGCAGCCAGTCCTAAGAATGATTCCAGTAAGGGGAACTTAGGTGAAACCCAAGGAATGACTTTCCGGCTTCCAAAGACATGAGACACTGAAAAAAAAGTAGTGGAAGGAAGTTGTAGAATCTCCATAATAGTGACATTGGAGAATCTCCACCCTTATAGAATCATAGATTCATGGAGTCTCAGGGCTGCAGTGAATGCAGGGGTATCCAGTCCCACCTCTCATCCAGAGCCTTTGAGCCTTCTTTGCAGCACCTCTATCAAGTGCTCAGCTTACACACCACTAGTGATGGGAAGCTCACCCTCTTCCAAGGCAGCCAGTTTTATGACAGGATAGCTTGAACTCTAAGAAAGTTACAAACCTGCCTCCCTATTATAGCCACCACCCCTTATCTTGGTCCCCTGGGGCCACACAGAACAGGTCTGTCCCCTATGTCCCTCAGATGTCTGAAGTCTCTGAAGTCGTATCTCCAGGCTCAATAGCCCCAGTTTTTCCAACTGTTCCTCATGGGCTTTGGGCTTCTGGCCCCTCCCCAACGTCCTCCCTCCTATAGACACATCTGAAGTTCACAGTAGCCCTCAGGGTGGTGTTTTTTGCTCAGTGTTTCCTCTCTCTCCTTAGAAGGCTTTCTCTGCTTGAAAGGTCAGCTCATTGCACCGGGTCATGGAGCCGACTCGGTGCCTGGCTCGGTAGTTGTGAGACCTTGGTGAGTGAGTCCAGCTGTCGGAACCTGTTTCCTCATCTCTGAAAGGAGGATTATAAGAGTCCCTACCTATAAGGTTGTCACGGAAAGTAAATGAGATAATGGATGGAAAATGCCTGCCACATGGCAAGAGCTCAGTGTGCATGAGCTCTCTTTCCCCTTCCTTATTCCTCAGCCCCAGGGCCTGGCTTACAGCTGGGGGCATCTCCAGGCCTGTGTGCGAAGGGGAAGCCAATGGGTGGAGTAACAAGACAGTAACCAGATGGCCCAGATTTCCAGGGACAAGTCTAATTTTAAATATTCTGTTCTGTGATCAGATTATGCATTAGACAGTCCGGCCTGACTTTTGAGTTTGAAAAACAGGGTCACTAGAGTAGATGATGCCCCAGGATAGACGAGCAGGCCTGAGATGGCAGAGCTTGGGTCCTGGTCAGGAAACAATGTGTCCATCCTTTGTGGCGAAATTGGGCAAATGATCTTATAGAGAGCAGGAAGAAGACATAGAAAATCCAGGCCTTCTTCTCTCCACTTTTGGGATCCAACTGGTGCCCCCTTTACGCATACTTTGTACCTGCTGCAGGGTAGGCCAGGCCTGGCTAAGGGCAGTGGGACTGTGCCCTCTGCCCTTCCCAGTAGGCTGGCTGCCTAGCTCAGTGGGGCCCCGGAGCAGGCCCGTGCGGAGGGCAGCTTGTCCAGATCCTTCCCCCACTGCCTCTGAGGACTCTGCTCCTCTTGCTCTCCCTTTTCCCTCTTGCACCACCTCCCTCTGCTGTCTGCCTGTCTCCATCTGTAGGTCTCTCTAGTCCCTTTAACTCTGTGGCAAATATTCAGTAGATGCCCTGGCAGTTGCCACGTAGACCGTCCAAGGGGGTCTTTTGACAAAAAAGCCAGAGTCTGGGAATCGGGGGAGGATTCACACTGGGAGTAGTCACTGCTCCATCACCAATTTGCTGTGTGACCTCAAGCGAATGACATCTTCTTCCGAGTCTGCGTCCCCATCTGTGAGATGGAAAGTTTGGATTAGGTGTCTTCTAAAGCTCCTTCCAGGTAGAAAGTTCCATGCTTCCGGCTTGTGCGGTCGAGGAGTCTCTGTACATCTTTGTTTTTCTCCCAACTGTCCGCCTGTTTCTCTTTCTGTTCTACTCCTCTTCTTCCTTCCCTCCTCCCTCCCTCTCCGCAGTTCCCTCTTCCTCTAAGGCTCCGCCAGCTCTCCCACCTCCTCCTCCCCGCAGCTGTCCCCTCCGCCTTTCACCCGCGCTCAGCCCACCCCAGCTCCAGCCACCTCTGCCTGCTACCGATCCGCCAGCCTCAAGCCTGGGACTGGGGGACTGGGCAGGCAGGCACGGGCTAGGCTGCCTACCGTGGTCCTCTGCTGCCATCTGTCGTTAGTCCAGAGTGACACCACTCTGGGGGCTGCTGGGCCCACGGGGGCCACTAAGGCTGCTCTCGCCAACAGGAATCCATTACATGCAGTGTCCTGCCAGGCCTGATTTAAAGCTCATCCTGTAATCCGTCTTGCGCCCCCTCCGGGCCTGTCTACGGTTTCCTTGCCTGTGAAATGGAGGGAAGTCGTCTTGGGCTCCGGCAGAGCAAGGTGAGGGGTAGGGGCTCGAGGGACACTTGGCTTTGCATCCCGCCCCTGCCTTTGGCCCGGTGGGTAATCTGGGTGAGTCCTTGCCCTTCTTTGGAGCCTGTAGTCTTGAAATGGATGAAGTAGGCTGACATGGTGGAGACGAAAGGGACAAGACAGAGTCCTGTCTAGGAGGCAAGTAGTACATGGCTGAGAAGCCTGGGCCTCTTGGAGACAGCATTCAGCTGGCAACCAGGAGCCCGGCTGTCTCAGCTCAGCCCTGCCACCGGGCCCCTAGCCTGGGCGAGCCCGTATCTGTCTTTGAGCCTCCATTCTCTCCTCTGTGACATGAAGGGGCCGGAACAGACCAGGGGACATCTAAATCCACCCCGCCCGCCATCCTTCCATTCTAAGCTGACGATTCTCCGATCGCAGGTGCCCTGGCGAACACGCTGGGTGAGGAGCAGTCACACGTCCCCACACTGAGACCAGAGCTCTCCCGCCTCGTACCCCCAGCCTCCCTCCGTCCTCCCGCTAGACCTCCGGCTGGCCTGTGCAGAGCCCCCCAGTGAGCAGGCCTTTGCTAATTTCCCCCTTTCGGCCCCCGGGGCACTGTTCTGGTGCCAACTGTCAGGTCACACGACAAGCACAGATGACCAGCCATCATCTAGCCCTCCCCACTTGGGTTCATGATCAGCAATTCCTGGTACCACAAAGCCCTTCAGACTTCCTCCTGGCAATGCCAGCCCAAATCCCCGGAGACTGGAACCGAGGCCAGGATGAGTGGGCTGGAGCTGGTCTGAGTCAGACCCGCAGTCCCAAACACCTCCCTCCTTAGGTTTGGAAGCCACAGAGACCCCTGCTGTGCAGCAGTTGACATCTGAAGGTCTTCTCGGGTGCAAAGAAGCCCAGCCTGGGGGCCGATGGCCTCCTGGCCCAAGCTCTGCTTCCAGAAACACAGCTGAGGCCGGCGTCCCAGGCCGGGCCCAGCCTCCCAGCCTGGCAGCACCGCCATTGGCAAGGTGCCATGCACAAAACGCCAGGTAGCAGCCTCCCCAAAGGAGCTGCCTGGCGGTGTCTGGGAGCTGCTCCTCGTCTCCCCAGTCCCGCTAGGCCCCCAACCCCCAGCCGCCCATGAGGGAGGTCCTGCCCGCATCTGCTGCTGGCCATCACATCTGCAATGGATTACGGGGCTGGCCGCGGCTCAGGCTCATCCCAGATGTGGATTCCCCTGGAATGTGCCTTCTCTCTAATTGTCCAGCCTCTGCAGGGTCCCGGCCCCTGCTGCACCCCAGCGAGCGTGCTGAGGCCTTCCTCCTTTCCCACAGCTTGTGCCGGAACAGCCGCAGCCGGGACCAGGGCCAGCCTGGCGGGGGGCTGCACTTTCCTCCGGCCGGCCTGTGGGCTGGGGAGCGGGAGGTCTCAGCCCACCCCCCTCTTTTTCCTGGTGCTAGGCACTGGGGGGCAGAGGGAGAAACTCTGGAAAACTCACTAGAGGTGAAAGAATTTGGCTCCTAAGTGCAGGCTCCTGTAATCCCTGGCCCTTCCTGGGAATGCCATTAACCTCCCCAGCGCCACTGATGGAAAGAACAGGTCTTTGCTGGGCCAGGCCAGCTCCTCAGAGGCTCCCAAATGACAACCTGTCTGGGCAAAGTGGCTCTCCTGGGTCCCAGGCAGCATCTTCATACCCTGGTGGTTGCAACAGCCTCCCAAGTGCTGGTGTGGGCCCTGTTTCTCTCACTGTAGCAGAGCTCTCTCAGGGCCTCCAGAGAAATTTTTAAGGCACAAATCTTAGCCTGCACTTTGGCTTTGAAACCCAGCTCTGCCAGACCGGCTGTGTGGTCCTGGGCAAGTGGCTTCGCCTCTCTGAGCCTCAAAATGCTCCACACAAAATGAAGATACCACCATTATTCACGGCTGAGATTTATGCTTACTACGGGCCAGGCTCTGTTTTAAGCACTTTACACACCTTACTTCAGAAAAACCCTGTGCGAAAGGTGCTGTTATTAACTCCATTTTGCAAATGATAAGACTTAGTTGAGTTGCGTAGCATGCCCAATGTCGCCTAGCTAGTAAGTGGTGGAACCAGGGTTTGAACCCAGGCTCACTGACACCTGAGCCTGTACACAAGAAGGATTCCATTAATGGAAGCTAATATAATCTATATTATTGTTTAAAATAACAACCTGATCGTCTCCCTCATTGAAAACCAATAGCTCCCCAATACTTACAAGTTAAAGCTCACATTTCCCAGCCTAGCTATTAGTGGCCTTCAGAATCTAGTTCTGATCCAAAAGTTTAGCCTTTGCCCCTGGCCCCCTTTCCTCCAGCTATTTCAGAGCACATTTATCATTTCCTCTACCTTGCACGTGGTGCCTCCATGGCTGATCACATTGCGGTTCTCCCTGCCTGGAACCCCTTTGTCCTGTACACCTGCTGCTTGCCCCTCACTCTTTACGATTGAGGCCAACCGTCCGCACCCCATGATGCCTTTCCGGACAATTGATTCCTCCTCTGTGCCCCCATAACACGTTGTCCGCGTGTCTATCGTTATGCTTTTTCCACTGTCTTCTAAGTGGCAAGTCTCTTTCCCCCTCCGGGTCTCAGTAGCCTTGGTGGCTGAGTGGATAGCAGCCCTTTCAGATTTGCCTTCCTGTGGCCTTAAACCCAGCGCCTGAGCAAGCTCTGCTCTGGCTTTGGCCCCAGCCAACAGCTTGGCAGGATGTACAGAGGAGAGGACAAGAGATGGCTTGGGAAGGCAGGGCGACATCCTGAGTGTGGCCACCACTTCTCCCTTTCTCCCTGCTAAGCCTCTTTCTTCCCCCTTCCAAACCCCCGGGAAAATCCACTTCCTCTAGACAGCCTGTGCAGCCCCTCTGGCAGTGCCAGAAGTGGCCTGCCATTCCGCAGCCTCCCAGTCCAGGGACAGCTGCCTCCGCTAAACCTCCCTGGGACAGATCAGCGCCTTCGTTTGTTCTGTAGCTGAGGGGTGATCCAGCAAGGGATCTTTGCCCATGCATCCGTCTGTCTGTATGTCTGTCCGTATTTCTTGGTGTCCTCCATTTGGAGGGCCTGGGTGCAGAGAACCTACCCAGGGCAGGAGCCCCAGGCAGGAGCCCAAGGCAGTTCTCAGGATCACAGAGCTCTTCCTTCTCCCGGGCTGTCGGGAAAGTATCTGGCCATTGTTAATATCAGGAGAACGGTTTGCGCGACATGGATGTAACATGGCAGCCAAGGCGAGCAGACTGTAACGCGCATGTGTGAACGGTGACGACTCCACTGTAGTAGTCAGTGGGGCACTAGATGCCGCCGAGTGAGCCCATGTACTGTGTGGCTGTCGCATTCAAAAAGACTGAGCGAGTAGAGCAACGAATCTGCATCAAATTTTGCATTAAGCTTGAACATTCCTCTGCAGAAACTATTCGGGTGATTCAGAAGGCTTTCAGGGATGATGCAATGAGCGCAGCACAAATAAAAGTGTGGCACAGACACTTCAAAGATGATCGAGAATCTGTCGAAAGTGACCCAGGTTGTGGAAGGCCTGCACCAAGCAGAACACCTGAGCATGTGGAACATGTATAGTTGGGTAAGAGATGCAGGGAGAACTTCAGTAAATGTCTCTATTCTTCATGTTATATGGCTGGATACCCTCCGGACAGACCTCGTAAACCAGAGAAAGAGCCAGGGCATGGCAGAGCTGGAGGTACTTTAAGGCTCATCTGATCCACGTGGTGTGGGGTGGTCCCTCCTGTGATCTGTGTCCCATCTCCCCTCCTAAAATAACTGAAGGATGGACAGACAGATCAATTGGCTGGCTGATTGCCTCACCGGCCATGGCTGGTTGAGAGATGGATTGTCTGGCTGTCTAATTGACTGACATCGTCCTGCTGGCTAACAGAGACTGACAGTTGAGGGGTAGGATGACTGACAGACAGATGAGCTGACGGACTGACCAGCTCTGGGAAGATCTCATAGGTCCAAGAACACCAGCACATCAAGCAGAGGGCAACACAAACTGAGAGTCCCTCGGCAAGGCTCTTGTCATGACACCTTCAGCAGCCTGTCACCAATGAGAATGGCAGGGAAGTGGCGGGGGAGTGGCAGAGGGGCTAATGGAGACCATATGTGCTACTGGCCTGTCTCGGTGAGGGGACCCAGGTAGGGATCTGAACTGGCTCCTGGCACTATGACATTCCTAGTGCACACCTTGTAGAAAATCAGGGAAGAGCAGGAGGACTGGGCAGGTGGGCACCTTCCCTTGAGCTCACCAAACCTCATCTGGGCTTTCAGGAAAAGGAACCTCATCCTTTCATCCTTTTCCTTGTCATGTCCTCTTCCCAGTTGACATTGAAACATAAGAGACCCTTGTCTGACTGTTTACAAAGGAATGGGGCCCTCGGTATGCTCACAGGATTTTGAGCTGGTTCCTATTAAGTTCTTTGCAATTGGAAGGAGGATAGGCGTGCATATTGGAGGAGGGGTAGGATTTCTTCCATGCCTTCTTTTGAGCCTTTCCCATAGAGATCCATTTGCCCTCAGGGAAGAAGGTTCAGCCCCCTTGGGTGAGGGCATCAGGGGAGTCGCTGGGAAGCCCACTCCCCTCCGCAGTCTTGCAAAGAGGAATTGGCCAGGGCAGCAAGAGAGGCCCCTGGAATCTGGGAATTCAAGGGAGGGAGGAAATCCTGCTTCCAGACTTCTAGGTCCGTGGTCAGTCACACATAATTGCAGTCATAGCAAACACATTTGAAGCTCACAGGCTTGTGCAAAACAATGTGATTAATAAGGGAAGACATAAAGCAAATTAGCACGCCAGACAAGCAAATTGTTTTCAGAGCCACAAAGCCAACCAGAGGCCAGGCCGTCCTGTTGGTCCCCTTCCCCGCCACCCTGTCCCTGTCCCACCAACTTCTGGTCTGTCTCATTTATCTCCCCCTGGCAAGGGCCAGCGGCTACCCACAATTCTAGGCAGGAAGAAGGGCAACAAGGGCGAGGACACGGCCATGGGCAGTTTGCAGTGAGAGACAAAGGAAAGGGCCTGCATGGGGGTAAGGAAGTTAAGAGTTCTAGTCCTGGCCCTGCTGTGGGTCAACTCTATGGTGCTGGTGGGTTAACAGGACACACATTTCAGCTCAACAGTAGGAAGAACTTTCTGAAAGTTTGAACTGTCTAAGGGGGAAATAGTGAACTAGAGGTAAACTAACAGAGCTCGGGCATAGCCCACCCATTGGGATGTTGTTGAAAGAGCTAATCCTAGCACTCTGGGAGGCTGAGGCTGGAGGATCACTTGAGGCCAGGAGTTCGAGACCAGCCTGAGCAAGAGTGAGACCCTGCCTCTACCAAAAATAGAAAAATTAAGCAGGGCATGGTGGGACATGCCTCTAGTCCCAGCTACTTGGGAGGCTGGAAGAGGAGCATCCCTTGAGCCCAGGAGTGTGAAGTTTCAGTGAGCTATGATGATGCCGCAGCACTCTAGCCTGAGTGGCAGAGTGAGACTCTGCCTAAAAAAAAAAGAAAGAAAGAAAGAAAGAGAAAAAAATGTTCACACATAAAATAGGGAAGTGGGAGAAGCTTCCTTCCCACACTGTGGTTCTATGGCTCTGTGACCTCAGGCAAAGCACTTGAATGGTCTGAATCTTGAGTTCCTCCTCTGGAAGGAGGGAATTGTGAAAAGCCCTGCCTCACGGTGGTGTTGAGAGACCTAAAAGGACGGGTGTATGCATGCTATGAGGAGGACTAGAGAGCCTTAAGCGATGATTCTGGGCGTCATTGCTTCCTAGCTGCAATGGCGTGGCCAGTGCCACACGGCTGGGAGAGCAGGCAGCCTCCCAATGCAGCTCTTCCGAGTCGTCCAAACTGTCCCAGCCCTTAAGGCCCAGCTGAGATCCCACCTCATCACATCATCTTAGGTGACTGGCTTTCGCTGACCTTACCAGCCTTCTGACTGCTCCGTCCTCTGAGCTGCTGCAGATGGTGGCATTAGAGAATTTGCCATTCCGTTACCTGCTGTTGCTCTAGTGTCATCTTGAACTGTTCCTAAATCTTCTCATGGGGCTTGCCTCCCTCCTCATCCAGACTACATTCACCTCATCACACACTTTGCTCCAAAATGTATTCGCGGCAGAAGCTGGACTGCAAGCGCCTTGGGAGCCGGGACTAGATCGTATGTGTGTTGGGCAGAAGAGGCATCGTATCAGTCAGGGTGGTGGATTACACACACCTGAAAGAGTTGGAGCCTATTCGCACGTATGGGAAGGATGTAACTCACAAAATAATCCAGAGGTTTGACAGGCACTCATCAATAGTCTAAATCTTTTAGATGACATAAGAGTAAAATGCAAAATATCAAAGGCAAAGCTACAAAACTAATTTACCTACAAGTATTGAGATACTATATTCTTGGGTTTAGTGGTAGACTTGTAGCAAATATAAGCATCATTAACATTTAAGCTAAGGGAATTTAGTAATTTATACTAAGGTGGCTGATTAATTACTCATTATATTTCCTTTTGTATAAATCCATAACTGATAAAAATTATACTCAGTAAGTTCCAAGTCTATAGGAAGCAGGAAAAAAAACCTTGTATGATTGGGATGGATATCTGCAGCATGTGGCCTGAAAAGACAAAGTATTTTATTTAGTATTCCTTTAGGCTTTTGTGTGTCCCTCCTTCATCTGGAGGGTCTAAACTAATTCCATCCCTCAGAATTGGCCCTTACAATCTGACACCCTGTCTCTCTGAAATGTATAAAAACGAAACTGTAACCCAGTCACATTGAGTCCCCTTGCCCAAGGCCTCTTGGCAGTGGTTCCGGGTCATGGTCCTCAGATTTGACTCAGAATAAATATCTTTAAAATTAAAAAAAATAATAATAATCCAGAGGTTTGAGATCTAACCATTGAAGAAGGGAGATGAGGTCCAGCCAAGATGCCATACTAGCAGCAGACTGCAACATGCTGTCACTGACATGGCCACCTCTGGACGTTTGCTTCGGTGCCAGCAGACTCTTGGCTCTGCTGTAGCCATCACAGATAGTTTCTTACCATGGGGTGCGAGCATGCGATTGGCAGCATTTAGGTCAGGCGAATGTGCCTGTAGCTTTCGGGGAGCTGGAAGGAGAGCTACCTGTCTCCCTCTGGCTTCTGTACCGCTTCCCGGCCATTTGAGAGTCCCCAAACAGGCAGGTGTTGAGATACTGATCAGTCACCACTGCCCCTCCCATCCAATGCTACAGCAATCATTCAGTAGTCGTGGGCTTGATTTGATCTGGGTGTTTACATAGGTTTTGAGTTTTCTGGAGCCTCAGCCTACACTGCTGTTACACAGCGCACCGCTGTGGCCGACCCCTCGAGCCTGCTGCACAGGGAGGCGTGGTTGCTGTCTCAGAGAAGCGCTCTATGAATCCCCTAAGTGGGATACTGAAACCAAGAATGCCTGCTCTTCCTCAATCTGTGCCCACCGCCTTCCCCTGGGCCTTACGACCCACCTTGTCCTGCCGTCAACCCTCTAGGCTACAGATTTTATCCTCCTGTTTCCAACCTCATCTTATCTTATCTTATCTTTTGGTTCTGATTCTTTTCCTATTTTCGGACCTGTAACCTCTCAACAATGAATCCTGACTCCATCCCATCCATGTTGTTGCAGGCTGCCTTAAGCGATATCCCACTCCGCTCCCGCCAGCCCTATAGCACGGCTCCACCCCCTTCATGAAAGAGCCTCCCGTGCAGCCACGCCTGCCCCACTACCAGAGCACCGCCTCCCGGGACACCTGCCGGGAAGGACAAGTGCTGAGAGAGGAGCTGCTGGGTAAATGGCCCAACAGCGGCCACTCAACTTGGTTCAGATGTTGCTCGTAAAATGATTGTCATGGCTCTGTCCTTATTTATTTATTTATTTTTTGAGACAGAGTCTCACTCTGTTGCCCAGGCTAGAGTGCCGTGGCATCAGCCTAGCTCACAGCAACCTCAAACTCCTGGGCTCAAGGGATCCTCCTGCCTCAGCCTCCCGAGTAGCTGGGGCTACAGGCATGTGCCACCATGCCCGGCTAATTTTTTCTATTTTTAGTTGTCTGGCTAATTTTTTTCTATTCATAGTAGAGACAGGGTCTCACTCTTGCTCAGGCTGGTCTCGAACTCCTGACCTCAAGCAATCCTCCCACCTCGGTCTCCCAGAGTGCTAGGATTACAGGTGTGAGCCACCATGGCCGGCCTCTGTCCTTATTTTTCACCTTCATCTGCAGCCCCATTTGCCTTGGGGTTTAGGACTTGACCTTGATGGGAACGTATTGATGAAGCTGCACAGCAGTGAGTCCCATACTGCCTGTGGCTCCTTCACATTGGCTGGGAGCTTCTCCCCATCTAAGGTAAGGCTTAGGGGTTCCTGATCCCCACTGCCTTTAGTGTAGCTGCCAGCCATTCCATATGTCTCCTTATAGCTACTTCTGCATCCACAACCAAGACTGGAGTTTGGGCCTAAAACATAGGTTCAGCTGCCCCAGCCTACCTCTAATCACTCATAATAGTCTCAACTTCAATCTCGCAACACCAGGTCATTGTATCACAAGGGCTGTGGCAGAGACTGTCAGCCGTCCACCAGAGATTTGTGCTTCCCTTCTGTAGTATAGAGATTTTGCAGGGAACCAACCACTCAGCCAGGAGCTACGTTTCCCACTGCTCTTGCATCAAAGTTAGGCCACGTGACTGGTTTCACAGCAATAGTGAATGAGCAGAAATGATAAGGTGTCACTTACAAGCCGAGATGGTTAAGTATTCGGTGTGCCTTCCTTGAGCTCCCTTCCCCTTTCCTTGCAGTCTTGGGACCTGTGTTAAGGACAGCAGCATTCAAAGGTGGATGAAGCTGGGTCTCTGAAGGACAACAGAGCTCCCACACGCCTGCAGGCCACATTAGATTGACATAAGCTGCCATTAAACTTTTATGCTGTTAATCTTTTGAGATTTTAGAGTCAGTGTTACAGCAGCTAGCCCATCCTGACCAACCCTGTAAGCCAAATGTGCAGCCCGGTGTGGTCTGCAAACAGCCTGGCTCTAAGTGGCTCCAGTCAGCGTGTTTTTGATCCATGCCTGATTCTTTGCAGGGGTGTCAGGCTCCCCTCCCTGTTGCCATCTGTAAATAGGTGTTTAATCTCATCAAAACCACAGAACTTTGGATCCTCTCTCTGCCAGGTGGCCAAGAACTCGACATATGTTTTCCCTACACTTTCTTCACTTCAAAGGACCTACACTAAGATCCACAACCAACCACAGCCAAAGAATTTGGGGCCTTCAACCCGTGTACCCCCTCATGAATGGGACCCTGCAAACTCTGTAACATGCCTCATCATAGTAACCAAGACATTTCTTGTAAAAACAATAGTATTTTTTAACATCTTCAAGCCACTCCTCAAACTCCTCTCTCAGGAGGTGGTTTGCCACTATCTGTCCCCCATAGCACACTCACCCTCAAACAGCCTACAACCCCCCAGAGTTTTTGGTACCTGGTAGCATCCAACACAGGCTGTGTCCCTTGTTCTAACCCCTGCCTCCAGGCCCCTGTGTACCCTGGGCTCCAATGTCTACTTGGTTCATCCAGTCCATTCTACCATAGCCCTCAGGGAATGTGAACGGCCTCATCTCTCCAGAAACAAACTAATCACCTCTACAAATTCTGTCTGTGTCTCTGTGTCTGATTTCCTGAGGGAAATCGTTGGCTTGAACCAGCCTAGAAACTTCCCAGGGCAAATAGAGTTTCTGCTCCTTGATGAAGAATTCATTCCCAAACATGACCCTCCTCCAGGGACTTCAGTGCTGAGACCGCTGCTGCCTGCACCACCCTCCTCTCCCACTGGGAGGGGATCCCCAGCGCCCTGTTGCCTGCACTGCATCCACTCTGTCTCCAGCCCCAGGCTCACTTCCTAACAATTTAGGGGCTGCAAATCCGCACTCACTGCATTGGTATGCTTTGTTTTGGGTGCAACTAGACTCTGCCATACTTCAACAATCCTGGATGGGCCTCATCCCCTGACACCTCCCCCTGCTATGAAAGTCCTTTATTATGTCCTTTAACATCAGAAGAGCGGGCTAGTATAGTTCTTTACTGGAGGAAAAGTCTTGCTATTACCTGATCAATCACACACACAGAGCCCAGGACAATGTGAAGAATAGGTCTTTACTCCCAGCTCTGCTCGCCTATTGCAGCAGGAGAGTAGTCTCTCTGCCCTCCCCCTCCCCACTCCAGGATTAGCTCCTCTATCCAAATCAATGGCCTCAGCCCATCCTTTGTTCTCCCTTTTCAGGGCCACCCACAGAGTTGCCCTCTCTTGGTGTCTCAAGGAGCCACTCCTGAGATTCCCCTCTTTCCTCTCCTCCCTGCCCAGGCTCCTTGGCCTTTTAAGCTCTCCATCCCCTCAGGATCCCATCTTTTTTCCTTGGGATGTCAGTTATACTATTCAATTGAGTTTGCCCCTGGATGGAGCTAGAAAGGGCTTGCACCCTTGCAGGTGGAGAGGGAGATGAAGGAAAGCATTCCTCGCTGGTCAAGCTTCAGGGTCAAGCACTTACAAGACAATCAGGCCTTTCATGCTGATGAGAGGGACTGCCTCTTAGCATGCCTCCTGTGTGTAATGCTGCTAAAAGAATATCTGCATGGATTTGCTCCCCTTCGGGCTGCATCATAAAAGATCCCCTTCAGTTATTCCAATCTGGTATATTCCAGGCCCCAGGAAGGGTGCAGGGGGAAAAATACCCTTCTAGCAACATTGGACAACTCCACTCATGAGATATTATTGTGGATTTCTTCTCAACTTCTCCAGACTTCAATGCTACTGCATCTCCATCAAAACCTGACTGCATCAGGCTGTAAGCGAGGCACTGGGGATACAGAGACAGATAAGATGTACTCCCCACTCTCTGGGGAGAGTGCCCCAACACAATGGAAATCGACAGGTGCAATATGCTGCAATCAGTGCTATGAAAGAAGGAAGGAAAGGGGAGTGTAGGAAGATGGGACAGGATCACCTCTTGCAGACTGGCATAGTTAGAGAGGACTTCCCAGAGGAGGGGGTACCTGAGCTACTGAGGCTTAAAGGATCTGAGGGGCAATCCAGGCAGAGGTAACAGCTGGAGTAAAGGCCTGGAAGGTGAGAGCATCGTGCTGCAGGCAGGCGACTCTGTAGATTGGTGTTGCTGGAACAGACAATGCAAGGCAGGGTGTGACAATAGATGAGGCTGGGAAGACTGGCAGGAAGCAGGGTCAGGAGAACCTTGGGACCAAACTAAAGAAGCTGGAATTTCACCTGGTTCCTATAGCCCAAGGGTGGTGGTTAAATATTTAACCACTGGAAGAGCACACTTTCCAACCAGCCAGAATGAGGCAACAGCCAATCAGAACAGAGGCGCTGTAAACTACCTGTATGGGCCAATGACTGGTGAGAAGAGGGGTCTTTCCAAAGTTTTTCTTTTTCCTTTTTTTTTTTTTTTTTTTGAGACAGTGTCTCACTCTGTTGCCTGGGCTAGAGTGAGGGCCGTGGTGTCAGCCTAGCTCACAGCAACCTTGAAATCCTGGGCTCAAGCAATCCTCCTGCCTCAGCCTCCCGAGTAGCTGGGACTACTGGCATGCACCACCATGCCTGGCTAATTTTTTCTATATATTTTTAGTTGTCCAATTAATTTCTTTCTATTTTTAGTAGAGACAGGGTCTCTCTCTCTTGCTCAGGCTGGTCTCGAACTCCTGACCTTGAACAATCCTCCTGCCTCTGCCTCCCAGAGTGCTAGGATTACAGTCGTGAGCCACCACGCCCAGCCTTCTCCAAAGTTTTTAGCTCATGTATAACCCAGGGTTTGCCTACCCCTGTGGTGGTGGAGAAGACCTGGTAATAACTCAGGTTCAATTTCCCAATGGTCCAGGGGATGGGGTGAGAATAAAAATCAGATTTGGGTTGATTTAATAAGAATAAGGTGATTGACTATTTCTTGTCAACGTAGCAGGGTAGGGCGGCTCCCAGGAAGAGTCATGGTAGGCCTGGGTCCTCAGGTGCTTGTCTGAGGGTGCGGGGAAGGCCGGGATGAAAAGGCAGGGTTTCTGTGTATCTGCCTGGTGAAGCTAGCTTGAGGTGGGCTAAAACCTCTGGGACCGTCCCCCTTTCTACCTTGGCAGTACATCACTCCATTAAATAATAACAGTGGCATCTGGAGGGCTGCAGAGGGCCCAGGGCTCAGGGAAACTACCATCGGTGCGTTGGTGTGCCTGTTGCTAGGTGATGCTCTGGCTAGAGGATGGACATATGGTGTCCCTTTGAATTCTGGCCACCGCACCTGGCTTCGCAGCGGAGCCAGGTGGGGCGAGCCGGTGGCAGGGGCAGAAGCGCGTCACTATGGAAGACAGGTGCTGTCAATAAGCAGTGGGGGGTGGGTCGGTCAGTGATCCTCCTCGTGGGTGGTAGCATCCCTGTGGTTGCCCCCAGTGTCCTCTTACACGCTCTGGCTGGCTTCAGACTGGAGCTTGGCGAGCGGTACACAGTACATAGCAGTACACATTCGCACCTTTTTAAAGCTCCTTCCCAACTGGGACCACCACACAGGTGCATGGTCAGAAATGCAGATGCTAGAGGAGCAGCTGAGAGCATGGGCTTAGAAGCCAGATTGCTGGAATTCAAAGGCCAGCTCCACCAAGTCCTTAGCTGTACAAACTTCTTGGCAAGGCACTTAGCCTCCCTGCATCTCAGATTCCTTGTCTGCAAAATGGGGACACCCATGTCTGGTGGTGGTGTGAGGATTCAATGAGATCGCAGGTCTTGAGAGCTTAGCATGGTGGCTTTGCACATAGCAAGCACCCAATAAATAGTAGCTGTTATCATTACAAGGGTGCCAAGACCAAGAAAGTTCTGTACTGGGGAAGGGAAGGGCCATTTTTGCAGAGAGATTGTCTGTGGCAAGTGTGTCATAATTGCTAAAGGAGAAAAGTCAGGGTTCTTCCTATGGCCTCTGTTCCTGTGGGCACCTGAGGCTTGGGGACATTTGTAGCAGTCCTTCCGGTTGCTCTTTCCCTTGGCCTCATGTCTCTGCTAAAAGCATCTTGTCCGATGTTCTGACAAGCCAGATTGAACAGGCCTCAGGAGTCCAGTAGGCTGGTGAGGTGACGCTGGAGGAGGTGCTGGCTTTAGTCTTGCCAGGGGCATGTGGTGGTGCTGGGACAATGCCTAAGACCCTTCAGCCTTTGGTCACTTCTAGGATTGTGGTGGGCTAGTCCTGGAACTCTGCCAGCACCCAGTGAGCGCAGGAGCCGGCCTGCATCTGCTACAGAGACAGGCTGGTAAACTGCAGGCAGGACCCAGTCCAGTGGTACTTCCCAGGGCCCGGGGTGGGAAGCTGCTGGAGAGCTCTGAGTCACAGGCTGTCACGTGTCAGCTCTGCAGTTCTGGCTTCCCCTGTGGTTAGATCTGAAAGGAGGATCCCTGGGAAGTTTGCAACTGCTCTGGGATGTAGCAATTGCTGTTCCAGTCCATGAACTTCCAAAGGCCTTGCAAGATGGTCCTGGCAGTCCTGGCCCTTCCCTCTGCTGAGTAGTCATAACAGTAGCCCTAATGACAGCAGTGCATTTATCAAACACCTCCTAAAGTGGCGCAGCAGCCTGGTGAAGAGTGTGAGCTTTGGAGTCAGCCAGATCCGGGCTCAAATCCAGACTCGGCCAAATTTTTGCACGTCTTTATTGAGATATAATTCACACAACATACAATTCACCTCTTTCAAGTATACAAGATAATGGGTTTTAGTGTGTGCACAGAGTTGTGCAGCCATTATCACAATCAATTTTAGAGACTTTTCATCACCCTGAAAAGAAATTCCATATCCATTAGTAGTCACTCCTCATTCCCACCTCAAATTCTCTTGAAGAAAACCAGAGTCAAATCGTAATTCAAGTGGTGAAAACAAATTTTATTCAGGAACTATTGCAATTAGGGGAAAGGAGACATTAGTATGGAACTTGACTCAATTCCTAATATAGCAAAGCAAGTGGGGGTTTATAACCAAAGAGCAGGTGGGGGAGATGGAGTTAGTGGATGAAAAATTACTAAGCAGACACACCAGGGATAGGGGAATGCTTGCTAAACTGATCTAACAGGATATTCACTGAAGGCACTACAAGTTTTTTTTCTCTTATGCATATATATAGGAATGGACTTGCTGGGTTTTATGATAACTCTATGCTAAACTGTTTGAGGAACCACTAGATTGTTTCCCATAGTGGCTGCACATTCTACATCCCCACTAGTAATGTGTGAGGATTTGAATTCTCCCATATCCTTGACAACACTTATAATTATCTTTTTTTATTGCAGTCATCCTAGTGGGTGTAAAGTGGTATTTCACTATGGTTTTGGTTTGCATTTCTATGATGGCTAACAGTGCTGAGCATCTTTTCGTTCACCATTTGTGAATCTTCTTTGGAGAAATATCTGTTCAAATTCTTTGTCAGTTTTTAAATAGGGTTATTTGTCTTTCTCTTATTAATTTGTAGGTTTTCTTCTAAGAGTTTTATAATTTTTGCTCTCACATTTGGGTGTATGATCCATTTGAAGTTTATTTGCATGTATGTTGTAAAGTAGGGATCCAACTTCATTCCTTTGCATGTGGATATCCAGGTGTTCCAGCATCATTTGTTGAAAACACTTTTCTTTCCCCCATTGAATAGTCTTGGCACTCTAGTCAAAAATCAATTGACCACACATGCAATGGTTTATTTCTGGACTTCCAATTCTATTCCATTGCTCTCAATGTCTATCCTTATGCCAGTACCATACTGCTATGATTATTGTAACTTTATGATAAGTTCTCAAATCAGAAAGTATGAGTCCTCCGACTTTTTTCTTTTCATTCTAGGTTGTTTTGACTCTTCTGAGTCTCTTGAATTTCCACATAATTTTAAGAGTCAGCTTGTCTAATTCTATGAAAAAGCCATTTGGGACTTTGATAGGGATTGGATGGACTCTGTAGATTAACATAGGAGTATTGTCATCTTAATATTAAGATTTTCAGTTCTTAAACTAGGATATCTTTCCATTTATTTAGGTATTCTTTAATTTCTTTCAGCAATGTTTTATAGTTTTCAGTGTACAAATCATACTTCTTTTGTCACATTTATATTTATTTTTGATACTGTTGTAAATGGAATTGTTTTCTTAAATTCATTTCAGATTGTTCATTGCAAGTGTATAGAAATATAACTAATTTTTGTATATAGACCTTGTACCCGCAACACTGTTTAACTTGTCTATTAGTTCTAATAATGTTATGTGTGTGTGTGTGTGTGTGTGTGTGTGTGTATTCCTTGGGATTTTGTATAACAAGGCCATATCATCAGTGAATAGAGATAGTTTTACTTCTTTTTTCCTAATTTCTTTAGCTTGAACCTCTAGTACAATGTTGAATAGAAGTGGTGAGAGTGGGCATGTTTGTTTTGTTCCTGATCTTAGGAGAAAAGGTTTTTGTCTTTCACCATTAAGTATGATGTTAACTGATTGAGGAAGTTCCTTTCTATGCCGAGTTTGCTTAGTATTTTTATCATGAAAGGATGCTGGATTTTTTTTCAGTTGTCTATTGAGATATTCATGTGGATTTTTTCTTTTATTCTGTTAATATGGATTACATTGATTGGTTTTCATATGTTGAACCAACCTTGAACTCCTGGCATAAGTCTCACTTGGTCATTGTGAATAATCTTTTTTAAATGCTGCCAGATTAGATTTGCTAGTATTTTGTTGAGGATTCTTACAATTATGTTCATAAGATACATTGATCTGTAGTTTTCTTTAGTTGTGATGTTTTTGTCTGATTTTATTATCAAGGCAATACTGTCCTCATAGAAGAGTTGGGAAGTGTTTCCTACTCTTCTATTTTTTGGAAGACTTTGCAATTGATTATTTATTTATTCTTTAAACATTTGGTAGAATTCACCAATTAAGCCATCTGGGCCTAGGCTTTTTTTGTAGGTAGTGTTTAAATTGATAATTGATTCTTTTTACTTGTTAAAAGTGTATTCAGATTGTCAACTTATTCTTGGATCAATTTTAGTAGTTTGTATTTGTCTTAGTCCATTTTGTGCTGCTATAAGAGAATACCTGTGACTGGGTAATTTATAAGGAACAGAAATTTATTTCTCACAGTTCTGGAGGCTGGGGAATCAAAAATCAAGGCACCAGCATCTGATGAGGGCTTTTTGCTGCATCCTCACATGCCAAAAAGTAGAAGGGCAGAGGGGATGAATACTGTGTCCTTACAGGGCAGAACAGTGGAAGACGAGTGCACCCATTCCACAAGCTCTTTCTATAGTGTTCATTCATGAGGGTAGAACACTCATGACCTAAACACCTCCCCAAAGGCCCTACCTCCCAGCACTGTTGCACTGGGATTCAGTTTCCAGCACATGAATTTTGGAGGAAACATTCAGACCACAGCATTCTACCTCAGCCCCTGAAATTCATGTCCTTCTCACATCCAAAATACATTAATTCCATCCTAATAGCCCCCAAAGTCTTAACTCCTTCCAACACCAACTCAAAAGTTCAAAATCCAGGGTCTCATCTAAATCAGAAATGAGTGAGACTCAAGGCATGATTCATCCTGAGGCAAAATTCCCCTTCAGCTATGAGCCTGTGAAATCAAACAAGTTATATACTTACAAAATACAGTGGTAGGGTAGGCACAAGACAGACATTTCTATTCTAAAAGTGAGAAATGGAAAAGAAGAAAGAAGTAACAGGTTTCAAGTAAGTCCAAAACCAAACAGGGCAAACAACATTAAATCTTAAGGCTGGAGACCAATCTTTGAGTCTATGTCCCACCTCTTGGACACGTTGCAGCAGGGGTTGGGTTCCCATGACTTTTCTGGGTGCAGCCCATGCATCAGCTCTCACACATTGAAGTTGCATGGCTCGCGCTTTTCCAGAATGGTGCTGCATGCTGGTGGCTCTGCAGTTCTGGGATCTTGGGGGGCAATTCTGCCCCCATGACCCCCATCTGTGACTCTACACCTGTGGCAGGTCTCTGCCTGGACCCTGAGGCTCTCCAAGCCATCTTTCAAAATCTAGGTAGAGAAAGCCATGTCTCCAAAGCTCTTGCATTCTGCATAGCCACAGTTTTAGCACCACATGGATGCCAACGAGGATCACTACTTGTGCTCTCTGGAGCGGTGGCCTGAGCTGCAACTGGGCCTGCTTGAGCCACAGCTGGGGCAGCCGAGGAGTGCTGTACCCAAATGCAGGGAGCAGAGACCCATGGAAGCCCTGAGCAATGAACCCCAAGGTCCCGTGGTGATCCTGGGCCCTTCCCTTTAAATTGTTCTGCCCTCAAGGCCCTGGAACTCTGGGCCCGTGATGGAAGGGGCAGCCACAAAGATCTCTAAAATACTGTCGGGGTCATTTTCCTATTGTCTTGATGAATAGCAACTGGCTTCCTTCTATTCCTAACAATTATTTTATCAAATAGTTGCTTGGCCACATCCTTGTTTTTTTTCTCCTACACATGCTTTTTTATTCTTTACATGATCAGGCTGAGAATTTTCCAAATCTTTATATTTTGCTTCCCTTTTAATTATAATTTCTTTCTTTAAATAATCTCTCTTCTTGCATTTTACTGTAAGAAATTAGGAGAAGCCAAACAGCATCCTGCACACTTTGCTGCTTAGAGAGTTCTTCTTCTAAATATCCTAGTCCATCACTCTTAAGTTCTGCCTTTCACAAAGTCCTGGAATATGAATGCAATTCAGCCAATCTCTTTGACACTTTATAATAAGAAGGCCTTTCCTTTGGTTTCCAATACCTTATTCCTCATTTCCATCTAAGACCTCATCAGAATAGCTTTTACTATTCATATGTCTGCCAGCATTCTGATCACAACCACTGTAGCCAACTGTAGGGAGCCACTTTCCCCACAGCTCTCCTCTTCTCCTGAGCCCTCGCAGAATTGCCCTTAATACATGCATGGCAATCTAGACTTTTCCCAGCACTCACTTCAAAACTGTTCCAGCCTCTAGCCAGTTTCAAAGCCACTTCCACATTTTCAGGTATTATAACAACACCCCACTCCTCTGGTACCAATTTCTGTTTTAGTTCATGTGTGCTGCTATAACAGAATACCTGAGACTAGGTAATTTGTAAAAAATAGAAATTGATTTCTCATAGTTCTGGTGGCTGGGAAGTCTAATATCAAGACACCAGCATCTGGTGAGGGCCTTTTTGTTGCATCTTCACATGGTGAAAGGCAAAAGGGCAAAAAGGGTTGAAGCTGTGTTCTCACATGGCAGAAGAGTGGAAGAGAGTGAACCCACTTCAACAATCTCTTTTTATAGGACAGAGCTCTCATGCCCTAAACACCTCCCAAGTGTTTAGTTTTTAAAACATGAATTTTGGGGGACACATTCAGACCATAGCAGTATCTTTCTAGGAATTTGTCCCTTTTACCTAAGTTATCTTATTTGTTGATACTACAGTTATCTGTAGTATTTCCTTACACTCCGTTTTATATCTGTAATGTCAGTAGTGATGTCCCTTCTTTCATTCCTAATTTGAGTCATTTGAACCCTCTCTCTTTATTTCTTGGTCAGTCTACCTAAAGATAGACTACCAATTTTGGTGATCTTTTCAAAGAACTATTTTTTTTGTTTCATCTCTTTTCTCTATGGTTTTTCTACTCTCTATTTCCATTCAAATATTTATTATTACCTTTATTCTCCTTGCTTTGGGTTTAGTTTGCTCTTCTTTTTGCCAGCCAAACACTGCATACTTTATTGCCGTGTCATCCTGGGTAAGTCACTTCATCTCTCAGAGCTTTAGTCCCTCATTTGCAAAATGCTAGGACTCATAGAGTTGTTGGAAGGGTGAAATGCGATAACACAGATGAAGTACTTGGTGCTGAGCTTGGCACAGAGTCAGTGCTTAACAAATGGTAGCTGTTGTTACTTTTTAGTGCCAGGTCCTGTACTTGGCACTTTATCCATGTAACAATGTAATTGTGCTCCATGATGTCTTACAACAATAGAATCAATTATAAGATTAAAAAATATCTTTTACTTATGGCCAATGCAAATGCATTTGAAACCAAGAAAATGATGTAAACCATTTCTCCACTGTTACTAGCTGATACTCCTTTAGTCCATAGATCTGCCTCAGATGAGTGCTTGGAAGTCTCCCATCCCTGGGTCCCCCTCCCTCCTTCCTCTGTTACTCCTTTGCCCCCACTTCCACTCTCAGAGTACTTGCCCTATCCTGCTAGCACGTGTTGTGGTCACATATGGTGTGACCAATTGGTCCCTTGTGGCCAAGACCAGTAGGAATGGCTCTTGGCTCTGGGAGGGCAGGGGAACCCTCCATTCTTCTAATGAAACACCTTCCAGACCAATGAACTTCTCTATTAATCATATCCATTTCCTCTCCTGAATACAAGTCAATGAATTATCATGATAAATGCTCCCCCACTTGAGATGAAGATGAGGAGGAACGATTAGATAACTTATGATGTAAAAAATCCCCTTCCTTCTCACCTGGAATAAGGATAGTGAAGGGCGAGCATCGTAGTGGATTTGCACCTTGCAAAGAAAAGTAGTGCTTCCACCTCCCCTCAATGAGTTGGGAGAGCCTGGGGGACATCCGGCATCTTTGCACACCAGGCAGCAACTAGTCACATGAGATAGATCTTCTCTGATCATACTCAGCTAACTCTGGGTCAGTCATCATGTTGGATTTCCCAGCATCCTTTGGGGGCACTATTCCTGAATCCTCCACTCAGATACTAAGAAGTCCTCTTCTCAATAACACTACTAATTGCATTCCTGTCACAGAGACATCTCCTAGTTCTTCAGGCTCCAACTCTGAAGTGTCTAGACAATAATTTCTGGGAGGAAGCTTGCTAATTCCTGCTATCTTAGAGAAAGCTGCCCACTCTTATCAAATTGTGAGGTAGTCATGGGATCCTTGTGATGGCCCAAAGTTGCCACACACACCCCACTCTCTGTCCCCACATTCTCCTCTCTTCAGCAGCTTTGAGAATAAACAACGAATCTGATCACTACTATTATTGCCTTGGGCTCGGATGTTGGTATGATGCATTATGTCAATGGTTCTTAATGTGTGGCCCCCAGACCAACAGCATCAGCATTCACGTGAATACTTGCTAAGAATGCAAATTCTTGGCCTCATCCCAGACCTTATGCAGTCAGAAATTCTGGAGTGGGCCCCAGCCATCTGTGTTTTAGCAATTCCTCCAGGTGATACTGATGCCTGCTTGAGTTTTGAAAACCATTGCATGATGGGTCCAACTCCTGTTACCCCTTCCAGCTGTATTTTGTAAAGTGGCAAGCAGTCTAAACAGTTCATTACCAGATATAGAATTGCTGTTCAGCAGTACAGTAGCTTTTGTCTAACTGGGACTTTCAAATATTGCAGCAAAACCTGATCTCTGAACAGGCATTAGGGCACCTTACACAGGTGTCACAGTGTTTTCCCTTTGTGTCTGGGGTGCTGGGTTGCCACCACCATCTGTCCACTAGCAACTGGGAACTTGCTCCTTGACATATATGTAAAGTGCGCTCTTCTCCGCCCATCTGGGTCTTTGTCATTGATCCCAAATGGATGCCACTGATCAGATAGGGTTCCCTTCCAAATATCAGGAAAGAAGGTGGCAGGCCAGAGGCATCCACCTCATAGCATTATGTGCATGGACTCAAAAGGCCACACACCCATTCTGTCTGCTTCTGTTAAGGCCAGGGGGTCCTAACGTGTTTTTTAAAGTTCTTTAAATCTCAATTCAGGGATTCTTTGGATAATGATAGGAATACTTCTCACGTTTTGATTCCTGCCAATTGAAACAGTTCCTATAATGACCAATTCTCAGACTCTCTCATGGGCAGAATGTGTATAAGCAATAAATGCCTCTAAACACCCCTGTGACATCATGAATGCTCTCTGATTCCAGGTAAGGCTCATTTGGCATGATGACTAGCATGACACCAGTATGTTGCCCAGGTGATAACTATCTTATTCTAGAAGGAAAAAATCAATTAATTCTAGGGGTTTGGTGGGCTGATTTATTTCCAAATAGGTTATTTGCATGGGCAATGATTTTAATGAATGCTTGAGATGAAGTTGTCACTTCCCCTACAGACCATAGCTCCAAATTATACTACAGAAATGTGTCCAGGTGAAATGAGACTGGCTTAAATTCATAGAATTTATAACTGCTCTGGGCACAGGCTACAGGATTAGATGAGGTTTGGAGTCTTGCTTTTCCTGTTCAGGAAGTTAGCCCCCTTTCATTACAGACTGTATCCCTTTGCTAGATGTGGTGTTAATGTCCACCAAGTGGGCTTTATAAGAAAGAGCTCCTCTATCTCTATTACTTAGCAAATTGATAATGAATACTGCTAAAGCAAACACTCAGTAGCATTTAATTTAGTACCCTTAGGGACATATGTTAGAGAATTGATACCCACCCAAATTTGGAACAGTAAGGATTTATCCATGTTATTTCACTTCAGGCTGAAAACTCAAGTTTTTCTAATTAGTTGAGCTGTATGCTTAGCCCATCCATTGTTAAACCTCTTTGTTCTCTAATAAATGTCTTCATGGCTAAAACTATAACTTTATTTCTGAGTATAGCATTGGCTGCTTCCCACAGGTTTTGATAAGCAATGTTTTCGTTACCATTGACTTTCAAATAATTTACAATTTTCATTTTTATTTCCTCCTTAACTATTAATTGTTTGGAACACATTCTTAAATATCCAAATGTGTGGATATTGCCATGGTCTGATGTTTTTGACCGCCCTCCCCAAATTTATATGTTATATGTTATATTTATATTTATATGTATCAATGTGATGGAGGAGGTGGGACCTTTGAGAGGAGATTTGATCATGAGGGCAGAGACCTCATGGTTAGGATTGGTGCCCTCATAAAAGAGGCCCCAGACAGCTAGCCAGCCTCTTCCATCCACCAAGTGAGGACACAATGATAAAGCACCATCTATGAATGAGAAAGTGGGCACTCATCAGACATCAAATCTGTCAGCACCTTGATCTTGGACTTCCCAGCCCCCAGAACTGTGAGAAATAAATTTCTGCTGTTTCTAAGCTACTCGTGCTATGGTATTTTGTTAAACATCTCAAACAAACTAAAACAGACATTTATCTTTTTATTTTTGGATTTTTAAAATTTTGTTGCAGTGTGCTCAGTAATTATGGTCTATATAAAATAATTTTTTAAAAAATGTATCAAGATAGTCAATTTATAAACATTCCACATGCATCTGAAAAGAATGTGTATTTTTAACTGCATATTTTTATCTATATACATAAGTGCATGTACATTGTTTACATCATTAATTGTTAACATTGTTAGTCAGCACCTCTCTATTCTTAATCTTTTGTAATCTAGTGATCTTTTCATTTCTGAGAAGTATGATAAAGTCTCCTATTTTGTGGAATTGTAAATTTCTCCTTGTAATTATTGTTTTATATTTTTTGAAACTACTTCCTTAGGTGCGTATGATTTTTTTCCTCTATTGTTAATCTTCCTGGTGAATTGTTCCTTTAACCAATGTGAAATTTCCCTCTTTGTTCCTTTAATGCTATTTTTGTCTATTAATAAAAATGCTTACTTTATTATCATTAGTATTTGTCTGGTATATCATTTTCTATCCCTTTATATCATCAATGTTCCAGTGTCGTTTTGTTTAGCTATTATTTTCTTCTATACTCAAGCTAAAACCTCTAATTTCTTTACATATATTTTTATTATAGATATGTTTAGACTTAAATCTGCCTTATTTTTGTATTTTCTATTTACCTTGGTTTCTCTTTGTTTCTTCTAGAATGAAGCAAAATTTCTCTTTTCTCATATTTTCTCTACTGATTTGAAGCCCAAACATTTGGAAAGAAGGAAATGGATGCTTGGAGATGTGAAGTGTTTAGTTCAAGGTTATACACTTAAGTGTGACCTTAGTGACTTGGTGCCAAATGCCAAGATTAAAACCCAGTTCTGATTGACTTCAAAGTCAACTTTCTCAGATCCTTTCTGGAATGGGCCAGGATATAAACAAGCAAACTCAAACTCTAGGCTCTCTCTAATTCAGATAATGATTGCTAACCTTTATAGAGAGCTGACTATGTGCTGGGCACTGTTCAAAGAGATTCTCATTTTCTACAGCTTACTGTTATTAGTTTGAATGGAAAGTAAGCACAATGTGTCTGTAAGTTATACTAGGCAAGACTATCTCCTGCTCAGTATTGGAGGCATCCATCTCCTCTCCATGGACATAGCAACTGAGGTGAGCACTCATTTTCCCCAACATACAAGGTGATCTATTAATCTCCAACTGGGGAGTCATTCATTCCTTCATTTAACCAATATTCATCGAATAGCTACTATACACTGTGCATTATTTTCTGCCCTCTTGGAGCTTATAGTCTAGTGGGGAAGGCAGTCAATAAACAAAAAAACAACAAAAAAGAAAAGTTAACTTTTCAGATAGTAATAAGTCCTATAAGAAAATAGAGTAGAATGCTTTAGAGTGACTGGGAGTTAGGAGCTACTTTAGATAGGATGGTCTGGTAAGGCTCTCTGTAGGAGGTCTGTCTATATTGTTGGGGCTCAGAAACAATACCCCAAAATGAAGGCCTCAGAAGCAGCCTCAGAAGCAAAAGTTTTTCTCTGACCTTCTCCTGCCTTCTGGTCTCTTGGTCCCATTATCCCCCAAGGCTAGCCATAAAGGCTAGAATCTCTCTTCCCCAAGGCAGGTTATGGAAACCAGAACCTCTTTCGCCCAAAGCCAGTCATAAAACCTAAAAATATTGCTCTAACTTTCCCTCTGCCTTTCTGTGTAAAAACTGGCCATAAAGAAATTATCTACCTACATTGTGTGACCATAAGTCATAAGACCCCCATTACAGAACATGCCCTGCCCCACACCCAGAAGAAAGGAATTCATTCTCAGAGAGACCAAAAAGAATCTCGAAAGGCCTTGCTGGGTTTCCCCACTCTGTCTATTAGCATTAGATCATACCTTTTTTGTCCAATCATATTTCTACATGGCTGTCCATACTTTGTTGAGCCTAAGCATAAAATAGACAATTTCCCCTATATACCTTTGGGTCTTCATTCTGAAGGCTCCCATGTGTACATGTTAAATAAATTTATGTGTTTTCTCCAATTAATCTACCTCTTGTCAGTGAATTTCAGCAAACCTTCAGAGGGCAAAAGGGAAAATTTCCACTTGGCCCCTACAATATCTGCAAGCAGCTGTAGATAGTAGATCTATATATCTGTCTATGGTAAGAGGTATTTAGAGACAGCCTCTCTGAGGAAGGGACACTGGATCTGAGAAGCTGAATAATGAAAAAGAGCGAACCATGTGGTTTTGGTGGTTGGTATTCCAGGCAGAGAGAACAGGGCAGAAAGAACAGACCTTGAGGTGGATTTTGGTGTCTTTAAGGTAAAGCAAGAAGGATGGTGTGGATAAACAGGGAAAGTGGTGAGAGATAAAATCAGAGAGGTGGTTAGCAGCAAGATTAAGCAGGACATTATAGGCCATGTTATGAGTCGATTTTGTTCTAAATATAATAAGAAGCCATTGGAAGGTTTTATTGTTGCTGTTGCCGTTTGTTTTGGTTTGCTTTGCTTTTAGTCATAGACACTTTCAAACATATAACAAATTAGAGAGAATCATGTAAAATCATGTAATGATTAGAGAGAATCATATAATGATTCTTCATGTATCTATCACCCAGCTTCAACAGTTAACATATGATCAATTTCATTTCATCTACACTCTCCACTCTCCACATTGAATTATTAAGCATAACCCAGATAGCATATTTCTTTAAATCCATAAATGCTTTACTATATAACTACAAAAGATGAGGACTCTTTATTTTTAAACATTACTATAACATATTGAAGGGATTTATACATAAGAATGGTATGTATGGTATGATTTATATTTAAAAGATCACTCTGGCTACTTATGGAGAACAGATTATAGATGCTCAAGGGGGGCAGTGAAGAGATTGGTTAAGCTACTGCAATGGTCCAGGAGACAGATGGTGATGGTTTGGCCCAGGAGTAGCACTAGAGATGGAGACAAGTCAGGCTTTTGTAGATAGGAAAGTAATAGTAGCCCATGAAGCTAAGAAACCTTACAATTATAAAATTATAAGAGAGCTCCTACTCTAAGACCACAGCCACCTTTGTCAGCATTATCCAAATGCTTTGAGGAAAGAGGATGGTCCCTGGGAATTCTACCGTGGGTTAGCCAAGATTGGTTGCTCTGTACTCACCCAAACCACCTGGGCTGAGGTATAGACAAGTATGCTGCCCAAATACATCTCCATTTCACAGTTTTGAAGAACATGCAGGATGCTGGTGATGACATAGTATTAATAGAATGTTCCTTGCTCTTCTAGGATGGCCAATGTACAATAGTTGACTCAGTGGTCTGGAGTCCTGCCTACTTATGAAGCTGCTGCCAACCTGCTGAGGTCATTACTCTTGAAGGCCTAAGCCAGGGTGGAGATCCCAGGATCACTGCTTGCCAGACCAGCCAACAGCACTGTAGCCACAGAAATCTCTAGCTGTAGTCAATCAAGGAGGGAGAGAAAAAGTACAAGCTGGAGAAGTGGGGCTGAATGTAAGATTTTATCTGGGGACTGAACTAGGTCATAAGATGACAGGAGAGATGGGAGGAGGATGTAAAATAAATCACAGGGTTGATGCAAAGAAAAAAGACAACAGGTTGGGAAGCAGTGTACCTGCAAAGTCAATGAAAATAGCTCAGGGTATAGGCTGTAAGTCTTTCAGGGGTGTCAGAGGCTGGGTCCAGCTATGTGGTTTAAGGTTCGGGTAGAGGTGGAGGTGGCTGATACTAGAAATCCTGCCAGGCAGGATGAGATGCTGGTACATGCTCCTCTACTCATCTGTTCCTTTTGGGGTTACAAATGAAGGTGCATATGTGCTGAGGCCTTCAGATTCCTGAATATCCGGGCTGCTCTGAAGTTAGCCAGCAGAAAAGGGACGAATAGTTGTGGGATCAGTCTTGTGTACCTTTAGTTGTCCTAAGGGAGTCCTACCTTACTATTTTGAAGGGAGGGTAAAGTGTCCCCCATTTTCCCCAGAGATATCTGTCAATAACAGTCCAGAGCATGCACTCCTCTGGCCCTGGTACAGAGTATTCCCATTTCAAATAGATCCAGGCTCTAGAAATGAGAAAGATGATGCTGTCCATCTCAGTCCTGAGAGGAGGAAGCTTCTGGAGCTTATGCTCCAAGAATATATCTCCCTGGAAGCCACATAGTTGGCCAGCATTTCAACTACTGGCAGGGTGGGCTTTCCAGCTGCCTGAGAGGCCCATATTAAGTGCTGAAAACAGTAGATCAAGGTGAAAGCCACTGCCTTACAGTGGGGAAGACAAGGAATGAGTGACCACAAAAGTCTGCAACTTATTGTGATCCTACTCAAGGCCTCTGGGGAAGGATTTCACTTGTAGCAGGGCTCCAGATGGTGATGATGGTGAACATGTTGATGATGATGTGATGATTGCTATTTATTGAGCACTTATTGTGTGCCAGACATTATTCTAAGTGCTTTATATACATTATCTCACTTGATCATCATAATAATGCTGAGAGGCTCTTATTATTATCCTCACTTTACAGCTAAGGAAACTGAAACTCAGAAAGGTTAAGTAATTTATCCAAGATTATCAGCTAGTAAGTGGCTGAGCCCAAATCCAAATACATGCAGTCTGACTTCACAGCCTGAGCTCTTAACTCTCTGCTATTTTGCCCATAGAAGGTGTTCGTTCATAATGCAACAAATTCGGGGCAAAACATCAGTAAAGTCTGTTGGGCTAGATCCCTGTAGATAATATTGCATGACAATCTGAAATTTACTATGGCCTGGGTTGTCAAGCAAGTCCTGAATGTGAAAATGGGGCAGGTATGAACGTAGAATGGGGGACAAAGCAGGTCCCAGGATTCAACTCCCCTATGGCACAGATTCAATGATGCCTCTCCCAACATGCATGCTTGGCTGTGGGTAGTAGATAGTAGGCTCACCAGAATACATGTGCTCTTCTCAGTTGTGGGAAAGGCCAAGTAATCATCCTAACTATGCTGCAAAGCAGTTAAGGCCTCCAGTTCACATTCTAGTCATAACCACTGGGCACCCATTTGGTAAGATTTCCCACTTCCAACACTTGAGACAGCTCATTGTGTAGGAGCCCAGTAAACCCCTTCTAAAACCGCTTACCAAGTGAATTACATCATGCTACATAGGCCTTGGGCAAGACTGTGGAATTCCAAGGCATAGGGGCCAATTGGCTCCACCTTGGCTCTTAGTGGAAGATCACCGTTGGTAGGGATTGGTACATTCCCATTTTAGTTTTCCCAGGATCTCAGTATAACCACCACTCAAGGGAAGCTTTTCTGACCACACATATGAAAATGTCATTTCATGCTCTCTTATAAAAATCCTTCAGCTTTGCTCCCAAACTGTAAAAGCCAAGACATACAGCCACATCACAAATCAAGGAGGTTCTATCTCCCATGTGACTATTCTCATGGCAGTTAGTGTGGCTGTATATGGGAGTATCCATTCTATGTGATTGTCTTTAGCCCTCACTGCTAGCCTGACATTTCCCATAGATTCTCAAACTAACCTGGTTAGAAATCCACAATCCACCTTCTGCTAGTTAATCCTGGAATACTGTCACATGCACTTTCAATGAGCGTGGCAAGTACACGAGCCAATTTATCTACCTCTAAAGTACCTGGGATACTGACCAAGGACAGAGCCTTCCAGGACAGTGTAACTTCTCAGAAGAATGCAAGAGACAGAAGAATTGTGTCTGTGCTGAGATTTTGACTATCTTATATATTGATGTACCAGGGACCATATTTCAATAAGTCAGCATGATAGTTATAAATGTTATTTACCAATTATTTCTAACTTTTCTTCTTCAGACATGGTAGAATTTTACTCCCCTACCCCCTTTGAAGTTAGGCATGGTCATGTGACTTGCTTTGGCCAATGAAGAAAGAGTACAATTGACTTAGTTCTCTTCTGGGTGGGAACTTTATGAGTTATTGAATGATTCAGCTTGTTCCCCCCCCCCCTCAATGCAGCAATCGAAGAAATGGGTTGAGATGGAGGCTCTGTCATCTTGGGGCTCCGATAACTGTGATGAGCAGAGTCCTTAGCTGACCTACAATGGACATGTAGCATGAGCAAGAAATAAACCTTTATTGTTTTAAGCACTAGTTTGTGGGATGCTTGGTTACTGTAGGATACCTCAACCTATCTTGACTGATGCAGACAAATATTCTCTCTCTCAGAGATGGGAGACTCAGGAACTCAAGAAGGATACAGATAACACCTTAGGATTTCTGTTTCTCTGGCCCCCATTCCCCACTGACCTCAGATCTTTGGGTAAAGGAAAAGAATAGGAAAATCTAACTCTGACAGAATTACTTAGCCTCAACATAGTAACTAAAAGCAACCACTTCTTGTTTTGATTAACCACAGCTTCTTGGGGTTAACCCTGCCAACTCAGAGGGTTATTCACAAAGCTGAGCCTATGGGATGTTTGGGAATATGGGAAGGTGGGAAGTGGAAAATAGCCTTCTAGTTATCTTTGAGGACCTTGTCCCTTCAAACCAGCCTGAATCACCCACAAAACATGTGTCCAGCAGCCAATAATGGTGATCTTTAGCACTTTAGCCTTTATTTTGTGCCTTTCAGCTCTGCCCAATTTTCTATTTTGACTTTATCTTCAATTTCTAGGCTTGCCCTTATTCTTTGGACTTGATGACTGAACTTGCCTTCTCTGAGCTTTTAAACTGTTGGCATTTACTCTTGGCCCTTGCCATTCCTGGGCATCAAACATTAACAACAACCACACAGTACCTTCCATTATTGAGCACCTGTTATATGCCAGGTACTATGCTAAACACTGCCTCATTTAATTTCATTCTCAAAACAGCTCTGAAAAGTAGGTATTAGTAGAGTTTCTAGTTTACAGATGAGAAAAATAAATGAGGCCCAGAGAGATTAAAGCAGCTAGTGAATAATAGCTTCAGGACTCCAGTCAATTGTATCCCAGGCCTACCTAACAGCTCTATATGCACTCAGCTCTTGCCCATGGAACATAAATTATAGCAGCTACACAACCACTACTTGTCTTCCCAAAGGAGCCCACCCCAGCCCTCACTAAAGGATTAAATGCTACAGACACTTTGTGCAGTTTGAATAATAAATGCTACCCTTTGGCTCTTATAACTCATAGATTGGCTTTCCCAGACATACTGGACCAAGGGGCAATAACAAGCTGGATCACACCCCCATTTACTCTCCAAACCTCACCCCACAAAGACACTTTGTCTGGGAAAGCCCAAGGTCATCTCTGGCAGCATCATCTCTGATTCAACCAAATGATATACCTGAAAGGCCAAAAATTATTTTCCTGGGCTTGGGCCCATCAAGCAGCTCCTAAGCTACCCAGAGGACATTTAGGGGCCTTTGTGCTCAGTGAGATGATAGAGGCTGCTGACAGCCCATCTCTCTGTTTTTCCAAGCCATTTCTGTGATCTACACCAGTGAGATGGGCTTCCCTGCAGTGGCAGGAGAGTCATTCTATCACAAGTAGCCCCTGAACACTGCTACAGGGTACTTTCACTCTTGAGCTTATTTTTCTAGGAAGGTGACTACAACCAAGATAAGCTCTACAGGATGGGAACAAGAACTGCTCACCAGCAAGGCTGCTTCAGATGCCTAGAAGACTTATCTCAAGGAGGCTATGGACAATCCCTAACCACAAGGTCAATACATCACACCCTGCAACAGCTTCCCCTCAGTGCAATTGGTCCTCTTCCTTGGAGATTTCAGTTTCAGATTACCACCTGGTTGTGAGTTGCTCCTTCCTGAGATACCGTGGCCCCCAAAACACAGGAGAAGCCATTAAGGGATTGTTACCAGGCAGATGCCCACACTATCAGTATAAAGTCCACAATATCTCCCAAAGACTAAAAGAATGAGCAGAGAAAAGTGCTGCTCCACCAGAAGACCACAGCCACAATTAGGTGTAGATTTCAGACATCTCAGCCATTATATAGCCCTAGCAAGCCAATAAGGCCCATTCCAGGCACTAGCTGTGCCTCCTGGGACTTTTGGTGGTCATATATCAGGCTTGTATCTTATACCACATTGATATCCATGGGAGTTTCCAAATCCAGGAGACCATTAGGGCCATTGAAGTCTATTTGAGACTATTGGAGCCCTTTCTAACAGGAGATGCTTACCTCGTGATCTGTGTTGAACCTGACTTCCCTTCCAGGGCCACAGAGCCATACAGTTGTGGTGAATGCTCTCCTCATGGTGGCATAATTTACCCCTTGCTCCAGATTTTCATCTACTCCAGCTACTGCTGCCTTGTTAATCAGGGACTTTAATTTGTCTCTCAAGCTTTTAGGTTTGATAGTCTTCAAAGTTCTCTCAGTCTACATTAGACTCTCTACCACCCACCACCTATAAACCAGAGGATAGACTGAGCCAAACAGCAGGACTATGGAAGGCTACCTTCTGGTCTAGACATCACAGCAACCATGGGGACTCCATCTACCTCCCCACCACAAAGCTAATCTCTAAGAACTCCTTGTCACTCTCCATCCAGAGCATGCCCTGCACTTCTAATTACAGGCTCCACTGTCTGCTTCCTAAAACCACAGAGTACTACCAAAGCCACAGACCACCCAGGGAAACCTAACAGAAACTCTATGTGATCCAGCAGGAAACTATACGAGGCTTATGGTGACAGGCATAAACATTAGCCAAAGCTGGACTTGTGGGAGTCAGCAGTTTCATTCAAAAGACTAAAAGGGATGTTCCTCTATAACACTGGATCAGATATGACTTCTTGAGAAGCATCCATTGTGCAATTCCCTCATCTGGGCATATCCTCTGGCAATAGGCTGTGCCTCCTATACTTTTGGATATGAGCATTTTAATAACGTATGAGGAGTCAGGTAGTCCAAGATGAGGGCCAAAGCGAACTTTCCCTAACCCCCTGGAAGGCTTATGCTTCTGTGGAGGCCCTCCAGAGAGGCCTTATTATTCTTAAGAGACCCCAACAAAGAATGGCAGTTTGACTGCACAAAGGTATCTATAAATTTGTGGGTGTGCCCTGAAATACCCTAAATCCTCCATAATCCACAGATCTGGCATTCTAGAAATTAGGACAGTGTGACTGGCATTTTCTTACTTCCCATCCCCTATCCTGACGATCTTCCTCTAGATTGATCTAGAGATGGTGGTCTGAGGACCACATGGACCACTCAAAGTTAGAATTCATCCATATACAGCCCCCCTATCCACAGAATAATAGCTCAGAATACTTGTGGGAGGCAGGTCTGGGAGTATGTTAGGTTATCATGGAGGTGGTCTACTATATTTGGTCTAAGAGGATGTGGGAGATACATTCTGCCTTGTGATTGGAGTGTTTGATCCATTCACATTTAATGTTATAATTGATATGGTAGGATTCACATCTGTCATTTTGCTATTTTTTTCTATATGTCATGTCTTTTTTGTTCATCTGTTCTTCCATTACTGCCTTCTTTTGTATTAAATATATATTTTCTAGTGTATCATATAAGTTTCTTTGTTGTTGTTTTATTATATTTTTTAGTCATTTTCCTGATGACTATTCCGGGAATTACAATATGCATCTTAACTTAAAACATGTAGTTCACATTAATGGTAGCTCAATTCCAATAGTATATAGAATTGTATACTACAATATAGCTCCCTCTACTCCTCTCTTTTGTGCTATTATTGTCATACCTCTTTATATACCATAATCCCATTAACAAATAGTTTTGTAATTATTGTTTTATGCATTCATCTTTTAAATTAGGAGAAGAAAAGAATAAAACTATATATTTTATGCTGTATTTATATTTGTCTGTGCAATTACCTTTGCCAATGCTCTTTATTTCTTTGTGTGGCTCCGACTTACCATTTAATTTGCTTTCTTTTCAGCCTAAAAGACTCCTTATAGTATTTCTGGTAGTGCAGGTCTGCTGGTGATAAATTCTCTCAGTTTTTGTTTATCTGAGAATATCTTTGTCTTTCACTTTTGAGGGATAATTTTGCTGAATATTGAAGTCTTTCTTTTTGCAACACATTGGGTATGACACCACACTGTCTTCTGGCCTCTGTTTCTGATGAAAAGCATGTGAGTCATTTTTCTCTTGCTGTTGTCAAGATTTTATCTTTGTCTTTGACTTTCATCAATTTGAATATGATGTGCCTAGGTATAGACCTCTTTGAGTTTCTTATACTTGGAGTTCTTTGAGTTTCTTGGGTATATAGATTGATGTTTACTATTAAATTTGGAAAATTTTCAACTGTTATTTTCTTAAGTATTTTTCCTTTCCTTTTTTCTCTCTCTCCTACTTCAGGGACTGCCATTAGGCATATATTGATGCTGTCCCCCAGGTCTCATAGGCTGTATTTATTTTTCTTCATTCTTTGCTTTTTCTGCTCCTCAAACTAGATGATCTCAATTGACCTATCTTTATGTTTACTGATTCTTTCTTCTGCTAACTCAAATCTGCAGTTGAGCCCCACTAGTGAATTTTTCATTTCAGTTATTGGACCTTTCAACTCCATAATTTCTATTTGAATTTTTTATGATCTCTATAATCATTTCTATTTTTGTTGAAATTCTCTTTTTGATAATACATTGCTATCCTGCTGTTCTTTAATTCTTTAGACATGGTTTTCTTTAGTTCTTTGGATGTATAATACCCAATTTAAAGTTTTTGTCTAGTAGGTCCAATGTCTGGGCTTCCTCAGGGACAGTTTCTAATGACTGCTATTATTCCTGAATATGGGCCATACTTTCCTGTTTCTTTTCATATCTAATAATTTTTTTAAAACTGGGCTTATAAGATAATATTTTATAACAACTCTCATATCAACTCCCCCTCCTACCACCACCCAGGGTTTGTTATTGTTGCTGGGTTTTTTGTTACTGTTGTTCTTGTTGGGTTTTTTGGCTGCTGCTGCTGCAATTTGTTTAGTAACTTTCCTGGGTTAGTTCTGTAGGTTTTGTATTCCCTGTGTTGTGTAGTCACTGTGTTGTCTGATAAATTTTTTTAAAGATTTTATTTTTAATAAAAAATAAAAGAGATTACACCTGAGTTAGTATAATCTCATGGTCAGCCAATGATCAATCAGATTCCCTTAAATGCCTTAAACACTTGAACAAGTAAGTCTTCCACTGTTTGCCAAGAGGACCTGTATATGAAGGCATGCTTTCACCAGCAGTTTACAAGTCAGCCTTAGCTTTCACTTTCTGCTTGCCAAGACCAGCCAGAGTTGAGTAACTGAGGGCTTCTCCTTTTCCAGGCCTTTCTTGGATATATGCATAGCCTTCTAAATCCACAAAAATATGTTGAACCTTTTCAAAGTTCCCTGTGGTCATCTATTTTAAAAGGTCTTCCTTTGAACTTGTTGGCCAGGCTCTTGTTTGCCCCAACTGAAATCATAGCCTTAGGCAGCTGCAGCTGTACCAGAAAATTGCCTTTTTTTTTGGGGGGGGGTAACATCATAGGGATAGAACTTTGTTCACAGAGCTGAGCTCAATTAAATTAAATAGCCACAACACCTGGGAATGGAGATTTCCCAGGGAGCTGTTAGTTCAGTCAAAATACTAACTGTGTTCTGGGCATAGGACTTTTATGGGTGCTCCAAAAGAAGTTACTCCTCTCCATTGGCTGTGAGGCTGCTAACCTTTCATGGCTAACATACCACTGAGCTGGGGAGGGAGGGAAGGAAGGAGGATGGAAATAACCCCAAGTTAAAACACCATAGACTCCACTGTTCTTACTGAGATTCAGATGTTTTTCTTGCATAAATACTTTTTAGTTTTTTCTGTGCATTCTGTGCCTTTGTTTAATTCCAGAGATGGTACGTAGTCCATTTTTATGGTTCTACCAGTATTTTCATTGCTTTTGTGGGAGAGTGGGTTGACCCAGTCCTCACTCAGCCATTCTGGAGATCGGTCTCCTGTGCTTCATTCTTTTTAAACCAATGCATAGCATTACATAGTGTACATGTATGATAGTTAATCTGTGACCATTTTGATACACATTTGTTTCCAAATATTTATGATTACAAAGTAGGAAAAGAATATCCTTATTTATTCATCCTTGTGCACATATATGAATAAAATAGAATCCCAAGGTCAAAGAGTAGGCACATTTTGAATTTTAATAGATATTTCTAAATTGTTCTCTAAAATAGCTGTACCAATTTACTTTACAAACAACAGCATATTGGTTCACAGCTTCCCTGCACCCTTTCCAACACGTGATTGTTATCAATATTTTAATTTTTGCCAATCTGATGCATAAATAAATGATCTTATACTGTTGTTTTAATTTTCATTTCCCTGATTACCAGTGAAGTTGAGCAACCTTTCATACGTTTATTAGCAATTTGTTTCCTTTTTTGTAAACTCAATTTGTACTTATTGATTTGTAAGAGAGCTTTATTTGTTTTGGATACAGATGCCTTTTTTGTGTTATATACATTGTAAATATTTTCTCTTATCCTGTTGATTTTCTATTAGTTTGTTCATGATGTCTTACATTGTACAAAAGTTTTATTTTAGTGAAGTCAAATTTATCAGTCTTTTCCTTTAGGACTTTTGTATTTTGCCTTTTTGAACAAAGGCTTTCTCTACCTCAAGGTTATAAACAAATTCCCTTTTATTATCTTTTCATTTTTTATAGTTTTGTATTTTTACATTTACTTATTTGCTCCAACTAGAATTTATTTGCCATGTGGTATGAGTTACAGATTTAACCTAGTTGTTTTCCAAATGGACAAACAATTGGCCCAACACCTGTACTTGGGCAGTACAGCCCTTCAGCACAAATTTGAATTGCCATCTTCATTATATAAAAAATTTTCAGAGATACATGAATCTATTCTGGATGTTTATTCTATTCCACATTAATCTGTTCAGCTATTCCTACACCAATTCCACATAATTTTAATTAACATAGTTCTTTAGTAGACTACAATTTTCATTCTAAGTAGTGCTTTTAGTGACATATTAAAACATTTGAAATGCAATGATGTCATTATTCATTTCTAAATAGTTTGCATATTTGTTTGGTTTCTTCTTTAACTCAAGAGTCATTTAGGTTATTAGGTTTTAAACTTCCAGGTATATTTTGCTTGTTTCTTTGTTCTTTGTATTTTTATATGTTTATTGCATAATGTTCATGATATTTCTCAAAGGTTTTCTTACATCCAGTATTATCAGTGAGAAGTTGAGTGTCACTTTTACTCTCATTTCTTTGTGGCCAATTTGTTTTGTTCTGTCTGGGATATATTAGGATTATCTTAGTCCTTTACATTCTAAAAGTGTCACTGCAATACTTGTATCAGACAGCATCCTAGCAGGAAACAGAGGGCACACTCAAAAGAAGTAACTGAAGAAAGTTTAATGAAAGGTCAATTTACAAAAGTATGGATTGGTTTAAGGGAAGTAGCTAGGGATGGTAAACCTCCCAGAGACTAGGAATACCAAAAAAGCATTATCAACTCTAGGCCTAAAGTGGCAAGAGGAGGGAACTACTTTTAAAACTAGTGAAAGCTGTAACTATGTGAAAGAGGCTTCCTGCCAGCAGGTGTGGCCCTAGGTAGCTAGACAATGGCTCAGCTGGGAGGGAACAAGGGGAGCAAATATCATAACCTTCTTGTGCCCACTGTCTTCTCCTGATAGCTTCTAACTGGCCAAATCCAAAAAGAAACCAGAATGCATGGGAACCCTAATGATGCCGTCCATAGTGGTCAGCCTCTAGGTATGTACACAGGGTGGAAAAGGGTGATCTGGTGGTACAAAACATGGGTCTGTTTTCATTCATCCAAGTCAGCACTCTGTGGCACCTTTCAATCTGTACATTTTGGCTTTTCTCAACTAAGAAAAATTTTCTTCTGTACTTCTTTGAATAGTTTCTCCACTCCAAGTTCTCTCTTCTCTCCTGAAATTTGTATTAGATGATTATTAGAATTTATGGATGTACCATTGCCATCTTTTAATTTTTCTTCTACATTTTCCATCCTTCTATCATTTTGTATTGTATTCTAGGGAAATTCTTTGGCCTTATCTTCCAACTCAACAATTAACTCTTCAGCTATGCCTATTCTGCTATAAAGTGCATCAACTGAGTTTTAGAATTTTTTATAATTTTCTTCTTCATAACAGCCTATTCTTGGTTTATAAAATCAATATCCTCCCTTAACACTCTGAGGATATTAATTATTTTTATGTCTTACTTTGTTTGCTCTAGTATCTTAGTTTCCTTGGTTTCAATTGTTTGCTGAGGTTGGTTTCTCTCTTTCTTGGTGTTAAGTTACACAAATGCTTGATGTTTCTTCACTGTGTGCTCATCTGTTTATGAAATCTATATCTGTTTATAGCACTCTGCTTCCAGTGGTTAGGGGAGATGTGTGGGACATACTGCCAGGCAGCATGTACCAAAGACTAAAACAAGACAAAAATGGAGCCTATCATTGTTAGTCAATATTGTTGTGGGAATTCTAGCTAATGAAATTGGCAAGAAAATTGAATGAGATATAAATAAAGAAAAAGAAAAAACACATTATTATTTGCCCAGGACATTATTGTCCACATGACACACCAAAATGAGATGGTTTAGAGAAAGCCAGGACCAGGGTGGACATAAAGAGATCATTACATTTCTATAGTCTGGGGCTCTGTTTTCAGGAAAGATGGTGTCAATACATTCCATCCTGTCTCTCCCACTGAATGCAGCTATAAAACCTGCACAGAATACTTAAAACAGCTATTTGAAAACTGAAAAGTAAATAGGCCATGAATTGGGGAAACAGGAACCTGTGGCCTTCTGGTTTCATAACTGTTCTTTTGTAAGCATCAAAGGAGGCAAGAAAAGCTTCTTCTTTCTATGCTGTACCCCTTTTAATACAAGGATTTCTTCTGTAAAATTTGGATTCAGTCAAAAGGCCACACGTAAGGACCTAGAAGTCCACATGCAGCCTTAAGTCTTCAGGTTCCCCACCCCTGGTAGATGGTGATAAGTTTAACATATTTTCCCTCTAGTGTCCTCCAGCCTGGACCCAAGGCAGAGCCTAAAACCCGGAAATTGGTTTTTAGTGCAGACTGAGAGATCTCCAAGAAAGACCCTTTTGTTCAAGCTTCAGGAGTAAGAAAGGGGTCTCCTGGAAGCCATAGTGATGGTTTGAAGGCCTGCAGTCACTTAAATCTCTGTAGGGAAGAGGACCTCCCTCTCTGATAACAGGAGCTGTGATCTAAGAGGGTGGAGTGAACCCATGTTGCCTTTTATTCCCTCTCTGTCATTGGGTTCTCAATACAGACATAGTCATAGGAAGTGCATGGCAGAGCAGGATAAATAAAGCCTCAGCTTTCTGGCTGATATTGATAAAAGGGTCAACTCACAAAGAATACACAACAATCCTAAATGAATATGCAGGTAAGAACAAAGCCTCAAAATGCATGAAGCAAAAACTGATATTACAAAAGGCTGAAAGGGGAAATAGAGAAATCCATAATTGTAGTTGGACACTTTAGCATATCGATTATTGATAAAACTTGTGATAGAAAATCAGCAAGAATATAGAAGAACTGAATAACACCATTAACCAAACAAATCTAATTGATGTTAATAAAGTACTCAACCCATACATTATTTTCAAGTGCACATGGAACATTTAATAATGTATGCTATATAAAAAAACTCATTAAAAAACTTAACAAATTTAAAGTAACTGAAATTATATAAAGTATGTTCTCTGACCATAATGCAATCAAGATAAGAATGAATAACAGAAAGATTAAAATGTCCAAATGCTTGAAAATTCAAAGATACATTTTAAGTAATGAATGAGTTTCAAAAAATTAGAAAATATTTTAAACTGAATAAAAATACAACATATTAAAATTGTGAAATTCAGCTAAAGAAATGTTCATAAAGATATTTATTACATTAAATGCTTCTGTTGAAAGAAAAACAGTCTCAAATCAATAAACCAAGCTTCTACCTTAACTCTTTGCACTTGGATGGAGTGTGACTCGATACAGTTAGCAAAAATTATAGAGATTAAAATTACTCTTGGAATGTATTAATAATTTGAAATATAAAAAAATCAAAATAAATAAGTTTGTATGAAAAGAAACTCCAGTTTTTTATTCTACTGCCTCGCTTTGTAAAATCTGGGATATTTAAAAAATTAAATCCTGAGTAGAATAAAGGAATCGAGAAAAAAGCAAGGGAGTGAAAAGGGTTAAAAAACTAGAAATGTAAAAGTAAAATAAACCCAAAGCAAGCAAAAGGAAAGAAAAAATAAAGTTAAAAACAGAAATCAAAGAAATTGAAAAGAAAGCTATAGAGAAAATCAGTGAAACAAAAAGCTGTTTTTTTTAAACGATCAATGACATTGATAAAACTCTATCAAGACTGAAAAGATAAAAAGACACAAATCACCAATATCAGATATGAAACAAGGGCCATCACTACAGACCCCATGGCCATTAAAAAGACTACAATGGAGTACCATGAACAACTCTATATACCTAAGTTCAACAACTTAGACAAAATGGAACAATTGCTCAAAAATATACAAACTAAAAGTTATCCAACATGAAATCACTAACCTGAATAATTTTATATCACCTCTATCTATCTATCTATCTATCTATCTATCTATCTATCTATCTATCTATCTATCTCTGCATCCATCTATCTATTTTAGCCATGGCCAAGAAGATTTTATTCCAGGAATGCAAGATTACTTCAACACTTAAAAATCGATCTATGTAGTCCACCATATCAGTAGTCAAAAGAAGTAAAACCACATGATCATATAAATTGATGCAAAAATAGCAGTTGATCCAATTTACATCCATTACTGGTAAAGACTTTCAGCAAACTAGGAATAGAAGAAAATTTCCTAAACTAATAAAGGGCACTCACAAAACCACCATCTGCTAACATTATAGTTATTTAACAATAGGAAAATGTTGTATGTTTTCCCCCTATGATCTATATTGTAAGTCCTAGGCATTGTAATAAGGCCAGAAAAAAAATTTTAAAGCATACAGATTGAAAGTAAGAAACAGAACTATCTCTTTTATCAGACAGCATGATCTTCTATGCAAAAACAAAACAAAACAAAACAAAAAACCAAAACCATAGAGTCTTAAAAAAACTAGTAGAACTAATAAATTTAGCAAAGTCATAGAAAACAAGTTACTGCATCAAAAATGTCATATTTCTATATATTAATACTATTAGGATACAATAAGAAGAAAAATTCACAAAATACCTTTTACCATAGCTCCAAATAAAATGAAGTACTTAGTTATATACTTAAAAAATGTATACAGTATTTGTATACTGAAAATTACAAAGCATCGATGGAGGAAATCAAAGAAGACTTAAATAAATGGAGAAATGTCTTAGCTTGTTTTTATGTTGCTATTAAGGAATACCTGAGGCTGGGTAATTTATAAAGAAAAGAGGTTTATTTAGCCCACAGATTTGCAAGCTGTACAAGAAGGCTGGCATGAACAGCTGCTTCTGATGAGGGCCTCTGCCTGCTTCCCATCATAGTGGAAAGTGAAGGAGAGCAGGTGTGTGCAAACATCACATAGCAGGAGAAATCAAGAGAGGGAGGGGGGAGTTGCCAGGCTCTTATTAACAACCAGCTCTCACAGGAACTAATAAAGTGGGAACTGACTCATTACCACAAAGATGGCACCAAACTATTGATGAGGGATCCACCCCCATAACCCAAACACCTCCCATTAGTTCCCACCTTCAACACTGGGTATCAAATTTCAACACAAGATTTGGAGGGGCCAAACGTCCAAGTTACAGCAAGAGAAATAGCACCTTCATGTGTTGGAAGACTCAACATAGTAAACATATCAATTCTTTACAAATTTATTTATAAATTTAAGGCAATTATAGTCGAAATATCAGCAGGATTTTTTTTATAGATATAGAAAAACTCTAAAATGCATATGGAAAGGCAAAGGAATTAGGATAGTCAAAATAGTAATGAATAAGAATAAAGTTGGAGGAATTGTACTATCTAATTTTAAGACTTACCATATAATCTTTATAATAATAAAAATTCTGTGGTATTGGCAAAGGGTCAGTAGACATATTGATCCAAGGAACAGAATAGAGTGTTCATAAGTATACTCATACAAATATAGCCAACTTTTAATGAGGGTGCAAAGCCAATTCAAGAGAGAACTTGAAGTAAGCTTGAAGATATGTCAATATAGAGGCAAAGAAAAACGTAGAAAAAAACCAGAATATCCAAGAACTGTGGGACAATCACAACAGGTGGAACATATGCACAATAAGAATAACAGAAAGAGAAGAAACAAAGGAATAGTGGAAATATTTGAAGTACTAATGGCTGAGAATTTTCTTAAATTAATGATAGACACCAAACCACAGATACAGGAATCTCAGAGAACACTAAACAGGATAAGTACCAAAAAATCTACACATAGGCATATCTTATTCAAACTGAAGAAAATCAAAAACAAAGAGAAAATCTTGAAGGAAGCCTGAAGAAAAACACACCTTACCTTTAGAGGAGCAAAGATAAGATTTACATGACACTTCTCTCTATAAACCATGGAAGCAAGAAGAGAGTGGAGTGAAATATTTAAAGTGTTGAAAGAAAAAAAAAAGACAACCTGAAGTTTTATATTCAGTCAAATTATCCTCCAAAAGTGAAGGAGAAATAAAGACTTTCTGAGACAAACAAAAACTGAGGGAATTTATCACTAGTAGACCTACTGCTATGGTTTAGACATGGTTCGTTTCTACCGACCAAATCTCATGTTGAAATTTGATCCCCAGTGTGGCAGCATTAGGAGGTGGCACCTAGTCAGAGATGTTTGGGTCATGGGGGCAGATTTCTCATAAATGGTTTGTGCTGTTCTCATGGTAGTGATTGAATTCTCACTCTCTAGATTGGATTGGTTCTTGGAGTAGTAGATTAGTTCCTGCAAGAGATGGTTGTTAAAAAGAGCCTGGCACAACCCCCCCCCTTTCTTGTTTCCTTTCTCACCATGTGATCTCTGCACAGCTGGGTCTCCTTTGCCTTCTGCCATAAGTGAAAGCAGCCTGATGCCCTCACCAGAAACTGAGCAGATGCTGGAGCCACACTTCTTGTACAGCCTGCAGAACTGTGAGCTAAATAAACCCCTTTTCTTTATAAATTACTTAGTCTTAAGTATTCTTTTATAGCAACACAAAATACTCTAAGGTACCTGCCTTGAAAGAAATGTTTAAAAATTTTCTTCGGAGAGAAGGCAAATGATATAGGTCAGAAACTAGTATCAACATAAAGAAAGAAAGAGTGTTGGAGAAGGAATAAATGAAAATGAAAATAAAATATTTATTTTTCTTCTTCTTAGGTGATCTAGTTAATAGCTATTCCTTCAAAATAATAAGGCAACAATGTATTAGGTGAGTATAGCTTATGGGTAAATGAATAACAGTAATGATACAAGAAATGGGAAGGAGGAATTGGAAATATTGTGTTAGAAGGTACCTACATTACCTGTGAAGTGGTATAGAGTTATTTAAAAGTGACTTAGATTAGTCGTAAATGTACATTGTAAACCCTAGTGGAAATACTAATATTTTTTTAAAAGTATAATGAATATGTTAGGAGAGGAGAGAAAATGAAATCTAATAAAATACACAAAACCTGACAAGGCAAAAATAAAAAAAGGGAGAGACAAAAATACATAAAGAACAAGAGCAACAAATAAAAAATTAGTTATGTATTCAGTGGATATTAATCCAACTATATAATTAATCTCTTTAAATGTAAATGGCCTAAATACACCAATTCAAAGACAGACTGGGTAGATAAAAAACAAAACCCAACTGTAAATTTTCTGCAAGAAATGCACTTTAAATGGAAAAAACACAGATTGATTTAAAAGAGGTGGAAAAAGACATGCCATGCTAACACTAATCAAAAGACAATTGGAGTAGCTTATTTAGTTTGAATAAAGGAGACTTCAGAGTAAGAAAAGTTTTCAAAAAGTTAGCACAGTAAAAGCTATGCTTAGAGAGAAACCTATGGCATTGAATGCATACATCAGAAAAGAGGAAAGTCAATTATCTAACACTCCAGCTTTGGCAAATTGATGTTTGATAAGGATGCAAATGCAACTCAATGAAGAAAGGATCCTTTCAACAAATGGTGCTGGAACAATTGTATATCTATGTGCAAAAAGTAACCTCAACCTAAACCTCATACCTTATAGAAAAATGAATCCAAATGGCTCATCAACCTAACTGTAAATTTTTAAACTGTAAAACTTTTAAAGGAAAACAGGAAAAAAAATCTTTATAACCTGTGGTAAGGCAAAGCCATTCTTAGATATGGCACCAAACTGTGTTCTATAAATGAGAAAATTGATCGGTTAAACTTCAACAAAATTTAAAAATTGTGCTCTTCAAAAGACACTGCTAAAATAATGAAAAGACAAACTATAGGTTGAGGAAAATATTTGCAAACCATATATCTATCAAAGTTCTTGTATCAGGAATATATTACAAACCCTCAAAACTCAGTAGCAAGAAAACCTAAAAAGCCATTCTCACTGGAGTTAAGTGATATCTCATTGTGGTTTTGATGTGCATTTCCCTGATGATTAGAGATGTTGAGCATTTTATTCATATGTGTTTTGGCCATTAGTCAGTCTTCTTTCGAAACTTTCTGTTCATGTCCTTTGCCCACATTTTAATGGGGTTGATATTTTCTTGCTGATTTTCCTGAGTTCTATATAGATTCTAGTTAGCCGTTTATCTGATGTGTAACATGCGAATATTTTATCCCATTTTGTAGGTTGTCTGTTTGCTCTCATGATGGTTTCCTTGGCTGTGCAGAAGCTTTTTAATTTGATCAGATCCCATGTACTGATGTTTGTCGCTGCTATGATTGCCGTTGGGGTCTTCTTCATAAATCCTTTGCCTAGGCTAATGTCTATAAGAGTAAGAGTTTTTCCAACATTTTCTTCTAGAGTTCTTATATTTTCATGCCTTAGGTTTAAGTCTGTTATCCACCATGAGTTGATTTTTATGAGATGTGAGAGGTGCGGATCCTATTTCAGTGTTCTACATATGGGTATCCAATTTTCCCAGCACCATTTATTGAATAAGGATTCTTTTCCCCAGTGTATGTTTTTGTCTGCTTTGTCAAAGATTAGATGGCTGTATGAGGATGGTTTTATATCTAGGTTTTCATGTTTCATTGGTCTATGTCTCTGTTCTTTGCCAGTACTATGCTGTTTGAGTTAGTGTAGCCTTGTAGTATAGCTTGAAGTCTGGGAAATTGATGCTCCCCAATTTGTTCTTTTTGCTTAAGATTGTTTTTGCCGTATGGGATCTTCTCTGGTTCCATACAAAGTGTAGAATTATTTTTTCTAGATAGGAACACTCATATACTGCTGGTGGGACTATAAACTAGTAAACCTCTGTAGAAAGCAATATGGAGATAAAGAGGTAAAAGCAGAGCTACCATTTGATTCAGCAATCTCATTACTATGCATCTACCCAAAAGAAAAAAGACACGCTATAAAAAGACATCTGCACTCAAATGTTTATAGCAGCACAATTCACAATTGCAAAGATGTGGAAACAACCCAAGTGCTCATCAATACATGAGTGGATTAATAAAATGTGGTATATGTATACCATGGAGTTCTACTCAGCCACAAAAAACAATGGTGATCTAGCACCTCTTGTGTTATCCTGGATAGAGCTGGAGCCCATTCTACTAAATGAAGCATCACAAGAATGGAAAAACAATTACCATATGTACTCACCATCAAATTGATATTAACCGATCAACACTTAAGTGAACACATAGTAATAACATTCATCGGGTGTCAGGCAGATGGGAGGGGGAGAAGAGGATGGGTATATTCACACCTAATGGGTGCAGTGCGCACCGTCTAGGGGATGGACACACTTGAAGCTCTGACTCAGATGGAGCAAAGGCACCCAAGTAACCCAAACATTTGTACCCCCATAATATGCTGAGATAAAAAAGTAGAAAACATCTTAATAAAAAATCTTCAAAAGACTTGACCAAAAATGATATATGAAAGGCAAATAAACACCAAAAAGATGGTCAACATCTTTAGAGAAATGCAAATTAATGTCACAGTGAGATTCCACCATATACCTGCTGGAATAACTAAAATTAAAAAAATATATACTGACAATACAAGTGCTGGTAAGGATGCAGAGAAACTGGAATGTGCATTGCTGGAGGAAATGTAAAGTGTACCACTTTTACAGGCACTGTGAAAAACAGCATGTCAGTTTTTTATAAAGTTAAACATACACTTACCCTATAGCTCAATAATCTCACTCATTAATATTTCCTATAGAGATTTCAAAAACATACATCCGCACCAAAACAGGAAGGTTCATAATAGCATTGTTCATAATAGCCAACAAGTAGAAACAATCCAAATGTCCTTCAGCGGGTAAATGGTTAAACAAACTGTTATACGTCTATACCATGGAATACTACTCAGCAACAAGACGAATATACTATTGATATGCTATTGATTCAGTTAGGTGTAGTTATGCTGAGTGAAAGAAATCAGTCTCAAAAGTTATACACTACATGATCTATTTATATGACATTCTTGAGAAAACGAAATTATAGTGATGGGGAACAGATTAGCACTTATCAGTACAAAAGGACAGTATGAGGGAATTGTTTGGTGATATGAAACTGACCTAATTCCTGATTGGCATGGTAGTTATACAAATCTATATATGTGTTAAAATTGATAGAACTGTACACCACAAAAACTCAATTTTACTGTGTGTCAATTATTTAAGAAGTTTTAATTTTTAGAGCAGTTCTAGGTTTACAGAAAAATTGAGCTGAAAATACAGAGAGTTCCATGTACCCTATGCCCCGCCAACCTCCTCCACTGTTGACATCCCACACTACAGTTGTGTGTTTTTTACAATTGAGGGACCTACATTGACTCATCATTATCACCCAAAGTCCATAGTTTACATTAACATTCACTCTTGGTATTGCACATTCTATGAGTTTTGACAAATGTCTAATGACATGCATCCACCATCGTAATATCATATAGAATAATTTCACTTCCCTAGAAATTCTCTGTACTCTACGTATTGATTCCTCCCTCTCCCCTAATCCCTGACAACCACTGATTATTGTACTATCTTCATAGTTTTGCCTTTTCCAGAATGTCACATAGTTGGAATTATGCCATTATGTAGCCTTTTCAGATTGGCTTCTTTCATTTAGTAATATGCATTTAGGTTTCCTTTATATATTTTCATGGCTTGATAGCTCATTTCTTTTAAGTATGCAATAGTATTCCATTGCCTGGATGTACCACAGTTTATTTATCTATTCATCTACTGAAGGACATCTTCATTGCTTCTAAATTTTGACAATTATGAATAAAGCTGATATAAACATCTATGTGCAGGTATTTATGTGAGCATAAATTTTCTGTTCATTTAGGTAAATATCAAGGAACATGATTGTTGTATTATATGCTAAGAATATGTTTAGTTTTGTACAAAACTGCCAAGTTGTCTTCCAAAGTGGCTGCACTACTTTGCATTCCTACTGCAACAAATGAGAGTTTTTGTTGCTTCATATCCTCATAAGTATTTGGAGTTGTTCAGTGTTTGGGATTTTGACTATTTTAATAGATGTGTAGTGATACCTCATTGTTGTTTTAATTTTCAATTTCCAGCCGGGCGCGGTGGCTCAAGCCTGTAATCCTAGCTCTCTGGGAGGCCGAGGTGGGCGGATCGTTTGAGCTCAGGAGTTCGAGACCAGCCTGAGCAAGAGCGAGACCCCATCTCTACTATAAATAGAAAAAATTAATTGGCCAACTAATATATGTAGAAAAAATTCGCCGGGCATGGTGGCGCATGCCTGTAGTCCCAGCTACTTGGGAGGCTGAGGCAGCAGGATTGCTTGAGCCCAGGAGTTTGAGGTTGCTGTGAGCTAGGCTGACACCACGGCACTCACTCTAGCCTGGGCAATAAAGTGAGACTCTGTCTCAAAAAAAAAAAAAAATTTCAATTTCCTAATGCCATATGATATTAAACATATTTTTATGTGTTCAACTGCCATCTGTATATCTTCCTTAGTGAGGTGTCTCTGGGTCTTTTGCCCATTTTCTTATTGTTTTTTTTCCTTCTGTTAAGTAAATAAATCTTTTATAATGCAAATAACTGTTCTCAGTGGAACTTTTTATATCCAGTTTCTTTTCTGAAATTGGGATATTGACATTAATTAGACAACAATCTGTATAAATGAAAGAATTTATGTCTGTGAAAACAAGTAATTCTTGATGGCAATAGCTTTTTTTAATTCATCTAAACACAATGGAGTGCAGAAGGCCAAAAGGAAAAATAAGTACTTCAAATTATCAAAACAAAAGAGATATGAAAAATAATATATTTAACAGTATAGAGGGAAAATTTTAAAATACAGATTCTGTTTAAAATATTGATATTCAAAGAAACAGCTTTGGATTCATTGCCAAAATTTAGATTTTTCTCAATTAAAATCAGAAGTGTTGATTTTATTGTTGGAAGATACATTAATTCTTTGAAGTCAAACAAAGTAGGCTTGACAATTTAATTTCTATATAAGTGATTGTTTGCATATACAAAGTATCAAATATAAACAGTAGGGTAGCAAGTAAATAAGCTGACAGAAATAATTGTTCAGCCAGTAGTAATAAGACCAGCATTTCAAAATTTTCTATACACGAAGAATGAGAAAATATTGTCATAAGATTTTGTACAATTGAATTCAATCCTAATTCATTACTATTATACTTCTTTCTTCTTCAGTATTAGTGGACCAACATTACCTCCTGTCAGCTCACTGTGTTGGCTATGTGAATCATCACAGGCAGGAAACATCTTAGAATGCCAACGCCTACAATAAGCTGGTTTAGTAAGACACAGATCTTCAATGTTTATTTCATTCACCACTTTTGGGTTTTCCTTTTGTATTTTAAGATTAATCAAGCTATCCTTTTGTTGGTTTTTTTTTTCCTTTGGGAGGAATGGACGAACTAACTGCAAGGTAGCCAAGTAGTGCAAGTACACCCAGGAAAGATAGTAATCGAAGCCACTCTGAAATTGTCTCCATGTGCCCAGTGCTTAGTACAGTGCCTTGCATAGAGCAGGATCTGAATAAATAACTAATTCACAGTTTGTCTGTGGTACAAATCCAGATTTTCATATAATTAGAGTCAGGTCTCTTTTGTTTGAATGTAAAAGGGTTGAACTTTCTTAAATTTTTATCCTTAATTAAAAATTTTCACTTCTGATGGACTTTCTTCCTCTATCAGTGAAGATTTCCTGTCTCTGTTAGGTTGGTGAACCAGGTAATGCTCTCAGGGACTGGGAGCTGCTTAAGATACTCTGAAAGCTGCACCTTCACAACATGGGCCACACTCTCCAGCACCATCCTGGCCAGTGGCATATGCTCCTCTACAGAACTCCCTATTTTCTTATTGCTGAGTTTTAAGAGTTATTTGTATATTTTGGATAATAGTACTTTATTAGATGTATCTTTTGAAAATATTTCCTCCAAATCTGTGACTCATCTTCTCATTTTCTTGATGTTTTTTACAGAGCAGAAGTTTTTAATTTTAATGAAATCTAGCTTATTAATTATTTCTCTCATGAGTCATGCCTTTGGTGCTGTTTCTAAAAAGTCATCACTATAACCAAGGCCATCTAGGTTTTCTCCTATGTTATCTTCTAAGAGTTTTATAGTTTTTTATTTTACATTTAGGTCTATGAACCACTTTGAGTTAGTTTTTATGAAAGGTATGAGGTCTGTGTCTATGTTCTTTTTCTTTCTTTCTTTCTTTTTGCATGCGAATGTCCAGTTTTTCCAGTGCCACTTGATAAAAAGACCATCTTTGCTCTATTGAATTGCCTTTACTCCTTTGTCAAAGAGCAAATGACCATATTTATCTGGTTCTATTTTTGGGGGTCTATTCTGTTCCATTGATATATTTGTCTACACTTTTACCAGTACTACACAATCTTGATTACTGTAGCTTTCTACAGTCCTCAAATTTTGTTCTACTTTAATATCGAATTGGCTATTCTTGACGTTTTGCCTTCTTCATGTGCATTTTAAAATCAGTTTGTCAATATCTATAAAATAACTTGCTGGGATTTTTATTGGGATTGTATTGACTTGATAGATCAATTTGAGAAGAGCTGACACCTGGACACTATTAAGTCTTCTTATCCATGAACATAGAATATCTTTCCATTTATTTCTTTGATAGCTTTCATCAGAGTTTTGTAGTTTTCCTCACATAGATCTTGTACATATTTAGTTCAATTTATGCCTAAGCATTCCACTTTTTTGAGTGCTAATGCAAATGGTAATGTGTTTTCAATTTCAAATCCCACTTGTTCATTGCTGGTAAATAGGAAAGCAATTGACTCTTGTACATTAACCTTGTATCTTGCAGCCCTGCTATAATGCCCTATCAGTTCCAGGGTTTTTTTGAAAATTCTTTTTTATTTTCTACATAGACAATTGTGCATCTGTGAAGAAAAAATAGTTTTATTTCTTCCTTTCTAATATGCATACTTTTTGTTCTCTTTTCTTGCTTTATTGCATTAACTAGGACTTCTGGTATGATTTTGAAAAGCAGCAGTGAGAGAGGGGACATTCTGGCCTTGTTTCTGGTATTAACATAAAAGCTTTGAGTTTCTCACCATTACATATATTAGCTGTTGGTTTTTTGTAGATGTTCTTTGCCCCGTTGAAGAAGTTCCTCTCCATTCCTAGTTTAGGTGTTGAAATCTGTCAAATATTTTTTTGCATTTATTGATATGATCATATGATTTTTCTTCTTTAGCTTGACGATGTAGTGAATTACATTCATTGATTTTTTAATGTTGAATTGGACTTGCATACCTGGAACAAATCCTACTTGGTCATCATGAATAATTCCTTTATACAGTTTTGGATTTGATTTACTAATATTTTGTTGAGGATTTTTAAATCTATGTTCATGAGAGATATTGATCTGTGGTTTTCTTTTCACGTAATGTCCTTCTGTAGTCTTTGTTTTAGTGTAATGCTGGCTTCATAAAACAAGTTAAGGAAGAAAACGCTCCCATTTTCTGCAACACATTGTGGAGCTGGTATCATTTCTTCCTTAAATGTTCAGTAAAATTCACCAGTGAAACCATCCAACCTGGTGCTTTCTGTTTTGGAAGGTTATTAATTGATGATTTAACTTCTTTAATAGAAATAGGACTATTAAACTCTTGACCTTGAGCGATTCTCCTGCCTCAGCCTCCCAGAGTGCTAGGATTACAGGCGTGAGCCACCACGCCCGGCCCCAAAATAGGACTATTAAGATTATCTATTTCTCCTTGTATGACTCTGGTAATTTGTGTTTTTCAAGTAATTGATCCATTTCATGTAGGTTATCAAGTTTGTGGGCACAGAGTTGTTCATAATATTCCTTTATTATTATTTTAATGTTCTTGGGATCTGTAGTGATGTCCCCTTTTTCATTTCTGACATTAATAATTTGTACCCTCTCTATTTGTTTCTTAGTTAGCTTGGATAGAGGCTTATAAAATTTTTTGGTCTTTACAAATAACCAGCTTTGACTTTGTTTATTTTCTCTATTGGATTTTTATTTGCAGTTTCTTTGATTCATGCTCGAATACTTATTTATTTTCTTCTTATTATTTTGGATTTCTTTTGCTCTTCTTTTTCTAGTTTCATAAATTGGAAGCTTAGATTATTGAGTTCGTATCTTTCTTCAATTCTAATATATGCATTCAATGCTATAAACTTCCCTTTACGCATTGCTTTTTATGCATCCCACATATTTTGATAAGTTGTATTTTTATTTTTATTTAGTTCAAAATATTTTTAGATTTCTGCTGAGATTTGTTCCTTGACCCATGTGTATTTAAAAGTGTGTTGTTTAATCTCCAGGTCTTTAGGGATTTTCTTGCTATCTTTCTGTTATTCATTTCTAGTTTAATTCTGTTGTAATCTGAAAGCAGATATCACATAACTTCTATTCTTTTAAATTTGTTAAGGTGTGTTTTATGCCAAGAATGTGGTCTATCTTGGTGAATGTTCCATGTGAGCTTGAGACTAATGCGTGTCCTGCTGTTGCCAGATAAAGTAGTCTATAGATGTCCATTATATCCAGTTGATTGATGGTATTGTTGAGTTCAACTATGTCCTTACCGATTTTCTGCCTGCCAGGTCTGTCCATTTCTAATAAAGAGATGTTAAAGTCTCCAAATACTATAGTGGCTTCATCTATTTCTCCTTGCAGTTTTCTTGGGTTTTGCCTCAAGTATTTTGACACTGTTATTAGGTGCATACATATTACAAATTATGGTGTCTTCTTGTAGTACAGACTCCTTATCATTATGTAATGCCCCTTTATTTCTGATAATTTTCTCTGCTCCGAAGTCTGCTCTGTCTGAAATTGATATAGATACTTCCATTTTCTTTTGATTAGTCAACATAATATATCTTTCTCTATCCTTTTACTTTAAATCTATATGTCTTTATATTTAAACTGAGTTTCTTGTAGGCAATATATAGTTGGGTCTTGTTTTTGGATCCACTCTAGCAATCCCTGTCTTTTGATGGGTGTGTTTAGATCATTGATTTTAAAGTGATTATTGATACAGTTAGATTATTAGCTACCATATTTGTTACTGTGTTCTATTTGTTGCTTTGTTTCTTTGTTCCACACTTTATTATTTATTTATTTTCCACACTTTTTCTGCTTTTTGTGGTTTCAAGTATTTTACATAATTCCATTTCTCTTTTCTTAGCATATCAATTATACTTTTTTAAAAGCTTTTATTTAGTGGTTGCCCTATAGTTTTCAGTATACATTTGCAACTAATCCAAGTTCACTTCCATATAACACTATACTACTTCCTGCGTAGTGCAAGTAGCTTATAATAACAATATATTCCTAATTCCTCCCTCTGATCCTTTATGTCATTGTTGTCATTCATACACACACACACACACACACACACATACAGTTGACCTTTGAACAGCACATGATTTGGGGTGCTGACCCCTTGTGCAGTTGATAATCTGCATAGAACTTTTGACTCCCCCAAAACTTAACTACTAATAGCCTACCATTGACTGGAAGCCTTACTGATAACATAGTCAATTACCACATATTTTGTGTGTTATATGTATTATATATTGTATTCTCATAATAAAGTAAGCTACAGAAAAGAAAATATTTTTAAGAAAATCATAAGGAGGCCAGGTGCAGTGGCCCATGCCTGTAATCCCAGCACTTTGGGAGGCCGAGGCAAAAGGATCGCTTTAGGCCAGGAGGTCAAGGCCAGACTGGGCAAGCGAGACCTTGTCTCTACAAAAATTTTTTTTTAAAAAATTAACTGGGTAAGGTGGTGTGCACCTGTAGTCCCAGCTACTGGGGAGGCTGAGGCAGGATGATCAATTGAGCCCAGGAGTTCAAGACTGCAGTGAGCTATGATCACACCACTACTCTTCAACCTAGGTGACCCTGTCTCTGAAAAAAGAAAGAAAGAGAGAGAGAGAGAGAAATAGAGAAAGAGAGAGAGAAATAAATAAAGAGAGAAAGAGAGAAAGAAAAGAAAGACAGACAGAAAGAGAAAGAAAGAAAGAAATATTTATTATTTATTAAATGGAAGTGGATCGTCATAAAGGTCTTCATCCTCATCATCTTTAAACTGAGTAGGTTCAAGAGGAGGTGGCAGAGGAGGAGTTGGTCTTACTATCTCAGGGGTGGCAGAGGCACAATAGGTGGAGGAGGTGGAAGGGGAGGCAGGAGAGGCAGGCACACTTGATGTAATTTTTATTGAAAAAAATCTGCATATAAATGGACCCATGTTGTTCAAGGGTCAATTGTGTATCTGTGTGTGTGTGTGTACATTAATATATATATGCATATACAAAGTAGTCCCCCTTTATCTGTGAGGAATGTATTCCAAGACCCCCAGTGGATGCCTGACACTGCAGATAGTACTAAACCCTATATATACTATTAAATATGTGTTTTCCTATAAATTAGGCACAGTAAGATATGAACAATAACTAACAGTAAAATTGAACAATTATAACAATGTACTGTAATAAGTTACGTAAATGTGGTCTCTCTCTCTCTCCTCTCTCTTCCCTCAGAAATATCTTACTATAATGTACTCACCTATTTTTGGACCACAGTTGACAGGAGGTAACTATAACTGTGGAAAGCAAAACCACTAATAAGAGGGAACTACTCTATGTGTGTGTGTATAAATGCATACATAATTTATTACATTGCCATTAATATTATTTTGTACAAACTGCTATCTATTAGATAAATTAAGAATAAGAAAAATTAAAGTTTTTATCTTGCCATCATGTATTCCTTCTCCGATGCTCTTCCTTTATGTAGATTCAAGTTTCTGACCTATATAAGTTTTCTTCTGTCTGAAAAACTTTTAACATTTCTTGCAAAGCAGGTCTATTGGCAAAAAACATCCCCTCTGTTTTTAAAAATATGATTTACATTTTATTTTATTTTATTAGATTTATACCTTCAGAATTTACTGAGTAAAGTTTTATAATGTCTATTCACAATTTTGAAAATGAGTCCAATGTTAGATGAATTAAATGCTTTATGCTTCTCCTTAAAAACTAACCTAATTGGGTTTTTTTTAATTAACAAATACAAATGGCATATATCTGTGGTGTACAGCATGATGTGTTGAAATATGTATACATTGTGGAATTGCTAAATAAA
>VSMD01001366.1:0-81799 GCA_008750895.1 Mirza zaza | reverse complement strand
GGCAAAAACACCCGGCGGCCGGATAAATGTCCTAGGTGCACAGCATGTGGTCCGTGAGTCGTAGTTTGAGGACGCCTGGCCCAAGGTGATGGTCTTAGGAGGTGGGGCATTTGGGAGGGGATTAGATCATAAGAGTGGAGCCCTCTTGAATGGGACTTGGGCTCTTATAAAAAATGTCTGAGAGAGCTTCCTTGCCCTTTCTACCAAATGAGGACACAGCAAGAAGGCATCACATTATGAACCAGGAAGTGAGCTCTCACCAGGCATGAATCTGGTCGTGCCTTTATCTTGGACTTCCGAGCCTCCAGAACAGTGAGAAATAAATTTTTGTTGTTTATAAGCTACCCATGCTATAGTATTTTGTTATACAAGTCTGAACTGAGTTGTAATGATATATTTTTGTAGTTACTTGTGTTTATTTGGGTTCATTTTTCGCTGGTAGACTATAAGCTAGAAGATAATAGAGACATACCTATTTTTTCATCTTATTTAAAAGTGAAAACATCACTGATAGAAGGGTGTTATCACTGATAAGGCCACTGATACCTGATAACTAACCATTCTGTAAGCAGTAACAGTTCCTGGTATGTAGTAGGTTCTCAGTAAAAATTTATTGAATGAATGAATACCTGAAGTTTTGTGGTTGGAATTGAAATCTTAACTTGCTGTAGATTCATAATAGAAATTTATATTATGGAGCTTCCAAAGAGGCCTGGATGCTATTTTTGGTTAATAATAATACTAAAGATCTTGAATTTATATTTTTCATTGCCTTGCAAACTATAACATCTCTAAAATTTGAGAGGGTCATCAGGAGAATCACAGTTCTAATATGTAAGCTTCAAAGTAAGTAGGCTGCAAATTTTTAGTGATTTTACTTTGGAGTGTCAGATAACAGGCAGCTGAAATCGAAACAGCTTCAAATGTCACAAAATGTCGTCTTGTAATTCTTCTCAAGCATTAAATGCATTAAACCTTAAAGTCACAGTCTGTATTTCCCAACTCACTGTAGATTTAAACTGTCAAAGCAGACACCACCACACCCAAGAGACTTTTCTTATCTAGATGGACTGCATTCATGATGATTTTCTCCAAATCTTCATATTAATTTTTCAGATAAGATAAGGATAAAGCACAGGGTTTAGAGAAACTTTTTCTGTGAAGGGCCAGATATTAAATACTTTAAATTTTGCAGGCTATACAGTCTCTGTTGCAACTACTCAATTCTGTCATAGCATGTAAGCAGCAGCTATAAATACTATGTACAGAGATAGTCATGGCTTGTTCCAATAAAACTTTATTTATAAAAGCAGGCAGCTGAGAGGATTGGCCAATGGGTAGTTAGTTTGTTCACCCCTGGTTAAAGCATGTAGGCTCTGGGGTCAGGCATACATGGGTTCAAATATTGGCTGTACAATTTGAAAGCTTTGAGACCTTCAGCAAATTTGTTAATCTCACTGAGTTTGCTCACCTGTGAATGCTCTGACCTCCAAGGGCGGTTGTGAGATGAAATGAAGAAAAACACGAAGAGTACTTGGGGTGAGACCTGCGCGTAGTGATGCTCTGTAACTGCATCTATATCTGTATCTATGCATCACATATGTGTACCACATCAGCATATATATACACATATATATCATATGTACATGTATGCCAGGTATCATATGCTAGATATTTATATGCATAGCATGTGTGTCTATATATGTGTATATATATTCGTACACAGTTTTGTACAGACATTTATACACATACCATGTCAGACATTTATTTATATAAATATTATTTTCCTTTTTTCCCTACTTCATTTGTTGCTTGAAGAGGAGCCCTGCCTCTATATTTTGCTTACTCTGACATATTCTTCAGGTCTTGGTTTCTCCCAGTTTTCATTGCCCAAAGTGACTTGAATACATACTGCTTTTTAGTGTATTGTATTTATAGAATTCTTTTTTGGGGGACTCTTGGAATTCTCAGTACATTGCTAGGTTGTTAAGAAGCTGTAACGATTATTCACATATTTTAGAGATAAGGAAGTAATTCTGGAATGTTTAGATAGATCTACTGCATTTTGGTGAATGAATGAATGAATGAACAAACGAAAGGTGTCTTTGAGCTAAAAGTGCTTGGAAGCTACTATAACTCCTGAACTTCTGCCATTAGATGTGTGATATCTTTGTGTGAAGCACTCCCTGCCTCAAAGTCCTTTTCAAAAGGTAAAATACCTTGTGGAGGGAGAGGTACAAAAGTGGCTGCTAAACTGGCAAATGGCTATTTTAGGAGCAAAATTGGTAAAAATAACTATTATTTATTCACTATGTTCCAGAAACTATAGTCATATATATATATATATATATATAATTTTCAAATCATCTAAATATGTGCATGTGCGTGTGTGTGTATAATGTAAAACTTGAAAATTAAACATTTACTTATGTTAACACAGTGCAGCAGTTACCCAGTCTCTAAGCCAGGTCCTGGTGACCCTGAGCCTCTGGAATTCATGCTCTTGTTCAGTCCACTCCCACATCGTATAAGGATCAGGGTGTGTGGCCATTTGACTGTGGCAGAAGTGATGGTGTGTTACTTCTGAGGCTAGGTTATAGAAGACATCGCATCTCCTCCTTGCTCTCTGTGTGCCATTTTCCTGCTAGGGAGAAGCCAGGTACCATGTGGTGAGGGCCCTGTGGACAGGCCTACCTGGGCAGGAGCAGAGGCTTCCTGCCAACATCCATTTAGTGAGCTATTTTGCAAGTGGGTCCCTCAGACCCACTTCAGGTGACTGCGGTGCCGCTGAAAGCTTGACTGAAACCTTATAAGAGATTCTGAGCCAGAACCTGAATTCTCCCGGGCAAGGGTGATGTCATGGCATAGCATAAGGGATAAGGGCAGTTTGGAGGTGGCATTTGGAAATTGACCAAGACTGTATTCTGTTCTATGGAAAAGTGAGCTGTAGACTGATTTTGTGCATGAGCTGGCTCCTCTCTACCTCACCAATCTCTTTCCCCCTCCCCCCTCCCCCTTGCTTCCCAGTCCACTAGTCCCTAGTCACACAGTTCTCCTTTAGGGACTTTGAATGCACCAAGTTCTTCTCTGCCCCAGGGCCTTTGCACATGCTCTTTGCTCTACTTAGGCAGCTTTTCATCTGGCCCTTGACGTGACTGATTTTTTTCACATCCTTCAGGTCTCAGCTTACATGTCACTTCTTCAGAGAGCATCTCTGACTTTTCTAAAGGGGTAGGTGCCCGGCCTGCACCTTTCTTGTTTCTTTGGCACACTTAGAATAACTTGGAATTATTTATATCTTTTTATTTTTTAGTATTGTCTGACCACAAGATTTTATACTTCACAAAGTAAGGCAGGACTTAGCACCCAGCCCAGTACCTGACACATTTGAAGTACTCAATAACTATTAATACTCAGGGAATTATGGAATGAATATTTGCCTTTGTATTTTCACCAGTTCTGGGATTTAGTGAGGGATCACAGAGGCTTAGCATGACCATCCTTTTAAAAATTGTAGCTGACACTTGTCCCTTCCCATTTGCCCCTCTGCCCAATTCCTGCCACCCTTCTTCAGTTTTCTTGTTGGACCCAATTACCATCTTTTAGTGTGCTACATAATTTACTTACATATTTTGTTTTTTGTCTGTCTCTCCCCCCTAGAATGTAAGTTACATGAGGGTAAGGATTTTTGTGTATCCTATTCACATAGTGGATACTTAAAATATTTGTTAAATCAATAAATGAGTGGCATTTCTGAATGCCATGTAGAAATAGTTGATTCCAGGAAACAAATTGTTAAAAAACAAAACAAAACTACAGTCATATCTTACTTTATTTATGCTATGGACTTCAAATTCTTCAAATACAATGAATTTGTACTTAATTTGAAAAATGAAATCTACAGCTGTACATGATATTATATTGTAGTATATTATACTTCTTTTTAAAAATGTTTCGCTAATATTTTAAGAGTAAAACCATAGAAGAAAAAGAAATTTCATTAAAAATTATCAGTATTTAAACATTTCAAAAATCCTGCATCTTTATTCTAGAAAAGTAAAAAATAAACACAAAGGAAAAAAACCCTAAAAATGACCCTTAATCCCATTGAAATAACCACTGTTAATATTTTGAGGCATTTTCTCCCAAGTTTTTTTTTTCTGTATAATGTACACTGTGTTTAAAAACAAAAACATAGCATAAATGTTAATGACAGGCAAAGTTTATATTGTATTTACTATGTTTCAGGCACTAAGTACTCTATTTTTATTTATTTATTTATACTGACTTCTCATAACAAATTTATGCTCTAGGTCCTAGTCTTTATGCCCATTTTACAGATGAGCAAACACGCACTAGGAGGTTAAGTAACTTGCCTGAAGTCATATAGCCTGTGAGTGATAGAACGAGGATTTCAATCAATACAGTCTTGCTCCAGATTCCTTTGTTCATAATCACTGTTTTTGCTGACTCCTAATATTGCTTGTGACTTGCTTTCGTCTTCTCTCTTACCGCTTATCAAGAACATTTTCCTAATATTTTTCTCCAACATCATGTGTAAAGGCTGGTGTTCCAATACATAGATACTCTAATTCTTGTAATTTTAATTTTAATTCATTTCAGAATATTATAGGGGTACAAATGTTTTGGTTACATGGGCTGCCTTTGTACTGCTTGAGTCAAAGTTGTAAGTGTGCCCATTACCCAGATAGTGTACATTGTACCCATTAGGTATGATTTTACCCATTCCCTCCCGCCCCACACACCATTATTTCCATTGAGTTTTACTTTCATCTCTGCACATGAGTGCTAATCAGTTAGTTCCCACTTAATAGTGACTCCATGTGGTGTTGGTTTTTCCATTCTTCTACTTAAAGAAAATGTTCCTATTGTGAGTAATTCTATACCAAAGCAACTTGAAGATAAATAATTACATACCTATATGATAACTTTCTCAGGTTAAATTTCTCAGACTCACATATAAAGTTCAACACAAGTATGTAGTTTAAAGAATTTATGAGGAATATTTGAAAAATGGACAGTTTCTTAGTTTTCTACTTCTGGAGTTTGATGGAGTTGCTTTATGAGTTTCTTTAAGTGAGGTCTACCTATATTTCCTTCTTGGTTTAACAAATGGTTGCTTCTGTTAAGAATCCACTTGGTAACCAAGGACAAATGAGAATGTGTTCCTAAACGGAGGCATTATGACTGTGGGAAGAGCTATAAATGATAATGGAAAATTCAGAATAAAAATTCAGGCAAAAACCGAGCAAGTAAAATATGCCCAATTTGTATACTTAACACGACAGGCAGTTGGAGTGTGTTTCAAGCCAAACAAAGATCCTGCTTTATGAAGACACAGAGCTAATTAATCTCTGTCAAATTGGTTTTTAAATACTTGTCTTTTGGTGTAATTCAAGTTCACTGTTGCAGGAATTAATCTATCTCTCCTTTGCCATTTGTAATTGTCAACCTGACAAGCATTTACTTTGATTTTTTTGTGTGATATAAAGTGTTTATGGTGCAAAATTAACATCATTAGACAAAAATATCACCCTTTGGGTGAAAACACTGAGCATTTTTACTTCTTTAAGTGTCAGCCTAAACTCTCCTGATTGATGCCTGGTGCTGTTCTGCAGAAGGTCTCTGGCTGGTCAAGTATTCCCTTTACTAATATGAAACACAGCGTAGTTACACCTGATGGCTAGGGAAGTGTGTTCGTCTGTGAACATTAGCTGGGACAATTCCCATATTCTTTAATTTCAGTTTAAGTTTCAGGTGGAAGAGCAGAGTCTCTTTCCTAATCTCATTGGTCTGCTTGGGTCACCTGAACACCTCAATTGAACCAATCACAGTGGCAATGGGAATGTGGCATTTTGATTGGCTCAGGCCTGTGTCACATGCTCAACTGCTGAGCTAAATTGGAACTTCACCCTAAACACTAAGGCTGAGAGAGGAGGAGTTCCCAGAAAGAACTGGAAGTAAAGTGAACAGCACTTAAAATATTCCAGGATCATCGCATGGTTATTGTTTGCAAATGATGGAGTTTGGTGAGGGGCGCCACACTGGGAGTTACAGGTGGAGATGCAAGGGCCCCGGGGTATTCTGGCTTTTGCTCTGCCTGGCCTCAGGCTGCCCCTGATTGAGCTGTGCCCTTCCCGTGGGCAGTAGGAACAGGCCTGCTGTGATCTTCCAAAATGCTCAGATTCCTCCCTCATAGGTCAGCCTGGCAGGGTGTGCTTCATCTCTTTTTGCCCCCCCCTCTCCCTGGAGCTTGCTTAAACCATTGGTTCCCAGTGTGGTCACAGCCCCAAAGCTGTCAAGGAGGTATCCATGGAGACAGAAGCCTGCAGACCTTTGATGGTGTGGATACCCTGCTATTGTTTCCCCACTCAAACTCATCTTTGTTACTTAGCTTTTTGGTCCTGGGGCTGGAACTCTGCAAACCACATTTCCCCTTTGCTGGTCAGCTTCCTGTTAGCCTTTGCCAATGAGGGAGAAGAAGCCGGAAGAAGATGCAAAGATGGTGAGGAAGGAGGAAGAGGGGCCTCCCTCCTTCCTGTTTCTGCAACCCCACGGTGCTCCTGGGATCCTTGGCAGTGACACTTGCTTCAGGTAACAGCAGTTGGTTCCAGTTTGTAGTTTTTCTAGCCCTCTCAAAACCTGCCTCATGATGTCCTGCCAGTCTGGAGTGTCATCAGCACCTGCCAGTCAGGAGTGTCCCCATCCGGCTCTGCTGTGTCTTCTTAACTCCTGAGAAATCTGCACCAGCCCGGCAGCATCCTCTCCTCAGAGGTTTCGGTTGGATCTCACCATCACTCCTCCCCACCCCCAAGCTTGTACATTTTAATAATACCAACCTCTTCTCTTTTTTTCCCCTGAGCTCTTAAAGTGGTAGCTGCTTCCTGCAGTTACCATTTTGATGTTACCGCAGTGTCTCCTTTTGGTCTTCAATTTTCTGATACCCGGCTAACAATTCTTTACATTATGTTATTTTTTGATAAAATGATTTGTGTGGTTTCTGTTTGTTGACTGGACTCTAATTGAAGCCATCCTAAGTCCTGGTCTATCTGCATTGTCTTCCCATCGTTTAAACTAAGCCTGAAGATCATTCTGGTAGAAAATTAATAGTGACTTCCCATTTCTCTTAGGATAAAGTCCAAAGGTTTGAGTCCTGCCTGATTTTACAGTTGCATCTCCTGCAATTGCAAGCTTGCACCTTACGCTCTGGACACATGGGACTTCCTTAAGTTCTTCCATGTGCCATGCATGCTCCTTCACCATCAGACCAATGAATGAATGTGCAGTTCCTTCTGCTAAAAACACTGATATCTTCTACCCTTTTACCCGGGCAACTCATGTATGTCTCAGGCACCATCAGAGATGTTATTTCCCCTGGGAAGACTTTCTTGGCTTCTCCTCCTTTCTTGCAGTATCCTGTACTGATGGCACACATTGCTCCATTATCTGTTTCTGTCAGTGGACTGCAAGCTGCTTGAGAGCAGTGCCTGGAACCCAGCAGGTAGCTTAAAAAATATTTGACAAGCACTTCCTTGGGAAATTTCTATGATTCCTTTTTACTTTTATGCATCAAGGACAAAACTCTAGCTACCATTAGTGCTGATGCAAATCATGCCCTAAATGATTACTGAGGGTTTCATCTCCATCCGAAAGACAAGCTAATGTTGTGAAAATTGCCAAAGTGGGACTAGAGGGCAACAAACAGGATGCCTTAAAGACCTGGGATGTCTCCGAGGCTGCCATGTGTCATTTCAGTGATGAAGGTGGACAGGGATCAGCTATTGATTCACTGGATTAAAAGCCTTCCCATCACCCAGAGCAGCTGGAAGGCATCGTGTCAAAGACAAGCAGCAGAAGAAAATGAAACCTTGTCAAGCCCTTGCACATATGATTTCAGGATGCTAATGAGAGGTATTGGATCAGAGAGGAAGACTGAATGTGCCTGCTTTTCTGAGGCTGCACTGTACAATGAAGAAGCAGAGTTGGGAGTCTGAATGTGGTTCAAATCTTGGCTTTGCCTCTAGGTACTTTGGGAGATACGGACCTGGATGAGATTCTTAGTTTACTAATCCATAAAATAGGACTAATAGCATTGACTTCACCTTATTCATCTATCTATTTCTAAATATGGTAATTGATGTAAAAACTTGGGAAACTAGTACAAACTTGGAAAATATTAGCAGTTTGTGGAAAATGATGGATTGGCAGAAGTGATCCCACTTTTCCTTTATTCATGCAAAAAAATATCATTGAGCGTCTCCTAAGCTAGTGATACGTAAGCAAATAAATCAGAAAATGTCCATTCCTTCATGGATTTTATACTGGAAAGAGACAATATGAAAAGATAATACTTCAACAAAAAAATGACAATTTTGTCAGTTGACTTAATATTCTTTATAGCATTTTTTTTTTTTTTTTTGCTGATCCAGGATCCACTCCAGGAGCACACGTTGCTTTTAGTTGTCATGTCTCTTTAGTTGTCTTTATTCAAGAATATTTCCTTGGCCTTTCCTTGACTTTCCTGACAAGTGCCTATTTTAAAGAGTCCAGACCAGTTGTTTTGCAGAAAATCTCTCAATTTGGGTTTGGTTATTTTTTGACAATGTGCTTTGCAAGGCCATGCAGCCAGCAATTGGCAGAGCTGAGACTGGGACTCAGCTTTCCTAACCTCATATCTTGTGCACTTTACTTTTAAAGCTGCCAGGAGACTTAGAGGTCAGAAGACCCCATATCGCTAACCTCAGAACAGTCCTGTTAACAGAGTCAGCTTGTTAAATAACAGCAGTACTGACCTGGTAATAATCAGAGACAAAACCTCCATCCTGGTTAACCAAGCAATTTTCTTGGTTGTCATTTTGCATCTCTTGGTCTGAATGACAATTTTTAAAAAATGTGTAGTAATTTTATTGCTTTTTTTGTCTTCATCTCTCAAGGTAATAATTTGTCCAGCTTTAATAGAACAGCTGAAAAAAAAAACATTAGAACATTAGACCAAATGAGGGTAAAATGCCATAAGACCATTTCAGTTCTATTATGATGCATTTTTTTTTAAAACTGTAGGACACTGAACAAAATGCACTAAAATTAAAAATAAATCTTTGGAAAACTCTTTTAAAAGCTGAACAATTGCTGCAGCTAATCTATAATTTACCCAAATGTTGGGTACTTTATTATATTGACATGCTAGGAGTTAGCTAACTAAATTTTCTCCAAGAAACGGGGGAGACAAAGGGGCAAGTAATTGGTGCTCTGAGCCCGTGTTCTGCTTCCCATTTCATTAGCTGGACCACAAGTACATTTTAAAATTTGTCCAGATGTTATTTAAAAAAAAATCAAAAAGTCTTCAAATCAGCCCTAAATGAACTCTGCTTTTTCACAGCTTTCTCACTTCTAGCTGAGCATTTCTTCTCCTGCTGTTCCAAAACTGGGATTTGGAGGATGTCACCAGGTGGGGTTGGGGAAGACCCTAGCCCCATTTAGATCTTGTTGCTGCAGAGCATGAACGATGGGGCCTGGCAGTAAGGGGAACTTTCACATATTATATGTCTTATTGATGAGAAGGGAAACGTAGGGGTGGATTGCTTATTTATATTACAAATATTCATTCAAAATTATCTATCGAACGCCCCTGGTTATAGACCAGACACCATGCTAGGTGGTGGTTTAAATGAAGAATAACTCAGATACGGTCCCTACCCTCAGGGCATTTGCAATCTTGTGTATGTGGGGTTTGGATGAAGCAATTATGTAAGCTAAGCACAGGATACTACAGAAAGGGATGTAACTGACTTAGGAGGGAGGTAAAGCAGGTGGGTTTACATGTGTAATTTGCTCTGTAGCAGACACTTTCACCCCATGGTAAAGAACAAAGGCAGAAGAGAAAAGCTTGGCTTGTTGAAGAAGGTACACATCATCATGCTGTTCACTCCCATTTAACATGGAAAACTAATGGCAAAGGGCTTTTCAAAGAATGGTGATATCGGAGACCACGGTGAACAAAGAAAGCCTGGAGGAGGTTCCTCACAGCATTCTGAGATACAAACTGTCTGGGATAGGAGCTTGAAGGTTTTATTTATCCCCTCCTCTGGTTGACCCTCTGCAGAGCAGAGCAGCTTTTCCTTGTGGGGTTAGTGGCTTTCCATCCTTCTCCATACACTGAATCTCTCCTGTCTTTTACAGACAATTTATTACAGACAATTCTTCTGTCTCTCATTTTTTGTTTTTGTTTTTATTTCAAAGCATTAAGGGAGTACCAATGCTTTTGCTTACATGGATTGTTTTTGTAATGCTTGAGTGACGGCTGTAAGTGTGCCCCTCACCCAAATAGTGTTCATTGTACCTGTTAGGTAGTACCTCTCCCCTCCTCCCCCTGCCTTTCCTTGATTTCCACTGAGTTGTATATTCCTCTGTGCACATGTGTGCTCATCAGTTAGTTCCAGTTTAATAGCAAGTACATGTGGTGTGTGTTTTTCCATTCTTGGGATACTTCACTTAGGATAATCGTCTCCAAATTGTTGCAAAAAGCATTAATTCATCCTTTTTTATGGCTGAGAATACTCCGTGGTTTACATATACCACATTTTGTTAATCCACTCATTAACTGATGGGCACTTGGGTTTATTACACATCTTCGCAATTGTGAATTGTGCTGCAATAAACATTCACTCAATTGCGGTTGTGTTTTTGATAAAATGACTTCTTTTCCTTTGGGTAAATGCCCAATAGTGGGATTGCATGATCAAATGGCAGGTCTACTTTTAGTTCTTTGAGGAATTTCCATACTATTTTCCATACAGGTTGTACTAATGTGCAGTCTTACCAACAGTGTATAAGCATTCTTCTCTCTCTGAATTCACATCAACATCTATTGTTTTTGGACGTTTTTATAAAAGCCATTCTAACAGGCTTATGATGATATCTCATTGGGTTTTAATTTGTATTTCCCTGATGATTAGTGACGTTGATAATGTTTTCATATGTTTATGGCCATTTGTCTATCTCATTTTGAAAAGCTTCTGTTCATGTCTTTTGCCCACTTTTTAATGGGTTTGTTTGTTTTCTTTTTGCTGATTTACTTGAGTTCTTTGTAGCTTCTGGATATTAGCCCTTTGTTGGATGTATAGCTTGTGAATATTTTCTCCCATTTTGTATGTTGTCTATTTGCTCTGTTGATAATTTCCCTAGCTATGCAGAAGCTTTCTAGTTTAATCAAATCCTATTTATTTTTGTTGTTGTTGTGATTGCCATTACGGTGTTAGTTATAAATTTTTTGCCTACGCTAATATCTGGAAGAGTTTTCCTGCATTTTCCTCAAGAATTCTTGAGTTTCATGCCTTGTATTTAAGTCTTTTATCCATCTTGAATTAATTTTTGTGAGTGGTGAGAAATATGGGTCCTATTTCATTCTTCTACGTGTGGCTATCCAGTTTTCCGAGCACCATTTGCTGAATAGTGCTTGTTTTCTCCAGCGTACATTGTTGTCTGCTTTGTTGAAGATGAGTTGGCTGTAAGTACATGGTTTTATGTCTGGGTTCTGTATTCTGTGCCATTGGCCTATGTCTCTATTTTTGTACCAGTACCATGCTGTGTTGGTTTCTGTAGCTTATTAGTATAGTTTTAAGTCTGGTAATGTGATACCTCCAGATTTGTTCTTTTTGCTTAAGATCACGTTGGCTATTCGGGCTCTTTTCTGGTTCCAAATGAAGCATAGAATTATTTTTTCTAGATCTGTGAGATATGAAATTGGTATTTTGATGAGATTACATTGAATCTGTAAATCACTTTAGTTAGTATGGACATTTTAACAATGTTGATCATACTGATGCATGAACAAGATATGTTTTTCCATTTGTGTCCTATGCAATTTCTTTCTTCAGTGTTTGTAGTTCTCATGTAGAGATCTTTCACCTCTTTGGTTAAGTATATTTCTAGGTATTTTATTTTCTTTTTAGGTGTTGTGAATGGTATTGAGTCTTGGATTTGACTCTGAGCTTGACTGTTACTGGTATATAGAAATGCTCCTGATTTATGTACATTGATTTTGTAATGTGGAACTTTGCTAAATTTATTTACCAATTCTGGGATTCTCTTGGGTGGACTCTTTGGGGTTTTCTAGATATAAGATCATATCAGTGAAAAGTGAAAGTTTGATCCTTCTTTCCTGATTTGGATACCCTTTATCTCTTGCCTGATTGCTCTGGCTAAGACTTCTAGCACTTTGTTGAATAGAAGTGGTGACAGTAGGCACTCTTGTCTTGTTCCAGTTCTTAGGGGAATGTATTCAACTTTTCCCCATTCAGCATGATGTTGGCTGTGTATTTGTCATATATGACTTTTATAATTTTGAATTTTGTTTGTTTTATGCCTAGTTTGTTAAGAGTTTTTGTCATAAAGGGTGCTGGATTTTGTTGAATGCTTTTAGAATGTTTTAGAATAAGCAGTGTTGAAAATCTTGCTTTCTCTGCCAGGTGAAAACCAGCCAGCCCTTTGCATATGGTGAAATGATCAACCGCAATGGGCTTTGGCAAATAACAAGAACTACTGCTGAGCTCTTTAATTGATACCTTAATATTGCACACATGTGGCCTCAGGAGTAGAGGGTGTCACTTAACCTTCCTGCACAAATACCAACATTTGCACTGCGCACGGCTCCTGTCTTAAAGAGCCCTGCCTGGCCTTGTGTTCTAGGACTTGTTTTTCCATTTGTAATGCACTTCAAGTCAGGAAGCTGTGAACCACCTGTTGCTCCTTTGGTGTATAGTTTGAAGTCTGGTAATGTGATACCTCCAGATTTGTTCTTTTTGCTTAAGATCACGTTGGCTATTCGGGCTCTTTTCTGGTTCCAAATGAAGCATAGAATTATTTTTTCTAGATCTGTGAGATATGACAGTCTGCTTTACCTGACTGTCTACTCTGTTGACACATGTGGGCAAAGTGGCAGCTACTTATTTTGGGTATAATGGAATTTGAAAAAAGAAGCAGCCAGGTATGTATACTAGACAGTGGCTCCTCCAAGAACAAGATCCCAGCAAATACTGGTAGGGATCACACTGTGTTAATCACCTACACCAACCAATGTAATATTATGATGATAGTATTTATTATTTTCCCAATGCTATTCTCCCACCAGACGTTGAAACACAGTATAAATTTCCCCTCATCCAAAACTGATAGAAAGATTCTATCTATTTCCCAAGGACTGGATTTCACAAAGACAGATTATTTCTCTCTCTGTTTGCTTTTTATTTTTAGGTTTCCTGCTCCCTCCCCCCACTTTTTTCCATTTAATGCTTTCAGAAAAAAAATGAATAGTATTCTATATTTTAATATTCTAAACACCACTCCTGCATAATTTTATTCAATTCTTTGTTGGTCTTTTTTTTTTTAAGTTATGGTTTTAAAAATAATCTAGAACTAATTTGTCTAATGAATATGCAATTATTGCGAGAGTCTTTTGAAGTTTTTGAAAACCTTCAGTCAGCATCTTTCTGGGACGTGGTGATGAATGTAGCATCAGGCACTTGAAAGCTGCTTCTAATTTGGCATGAGCAGGTACAATTTTTTGCACATTTTAAAGCTGGGCATGATGCAGTCATTTACTGTGTGCTCATCATGGCTAGCTTAGTGTAGTTGCTTTCTAGCCTACCTTCCTCTGCTGGAGAATGGATATTACCTTGTTCCTGTGGCACACTGGGGTTAAAACAGAAGGCAGCTAGGACAGCCAGAGTAGGGGAGGAGAGGGCACAGTTTGGATCTGTCACTGCTCATGTCCAGAGCTTACATATAATAGCTATGGTTTTTAGTGTGTTTATCTCATGCAAGGCACTTGCCATATGTCTTAATCTTCATATAAGCATAATCCAGAAAGCAAGGAAATATTATCACTATTTTATAAGTGAAGAAAATAAGATTTGAAGAGGTTGAGAAAATTCTCCAAGATAGCAGAGGGCATAAGTGGCAGAGCCTATGTTCTTAAACATTTGTCACCGAGCATGTTTTCTATGCTATGCTCTTTGGCAACTGCAGAAATGAACTTGACCTGAATCCTACTCTCAGAGTGTTTATCTTCTGATAGAAGGGAGAAGACAAACAACCATGACATGTAGCCAAGAAAATTCAGGAAAGAAACCCAAAAAACAAAACACAAACAAAAAATGAGGTAAAGGGCTATGCCATGGAAGTGGAAGCAAAGGAAAGGGAGAAAAATGTCGTATCTCAGTGGAGATAAAATGTAGCCTTGGAGGAGGACTGATTTCCAGAGGTTTTTTACTCACATGTCTCTATTTCCTGCCTATTGTGCGCATTATGCGGCCCCTGGATAGAATTTTTCAGTAATTGTTTTTAACCTGGAGAACCAGCCTCCTCCTGTGCACCTTTCCCCAGTACCTGGGTGCAGAAGCCAGCTGGGCCTTCTCCATGGCTGGAGCAGGCAGACTCATCCCAACCCCAACTGCGGGATTCATTAGCCTCTGCTGTCAAATTGCTGTGATCAGGAGAGTGTGAAAGTCACAGTGCCTTCCCAGCCCTCGCTGGGTCCAAGCTATCATAGTTCGCCATAAAAACAGTACAAGGGCTGCTGCCGAGTGCCAGAACGTGACATCTCATGAACCATTGCCTTCCTCGGCAATTGTTTTTCTTTGCTCCAGCAAATGGAACGAAGTAATTTTTCCCATTACTTCTGTATTTTTGTTATACACTTTTCTTTCCTTCTGGCCTCCTGCAAATGCCAATGGTGTTTTGGTTGCAGGCGGTAGAAGCACTCCAACTAGCTTAAGCAAATAAAGGATGATTTATTATCAAAATCTCAGGGACTACACCAGGGAAGTACAGTATATCGACTTGTGTTTCTGGTTGTTTTTGTGTATCTGTTTATTTTTCTCTCTCTACCTACCATTTGTCTCTTCTCATGTATTCACGCCAGAATATGGCTTTCCATAGCTCCCACACGTTCATCTTCTCAGCGTGAGCTACCAAAAGAAACTCAGACTGGGCCCGATTCCACTGCTGGGAGAGACAACCCTGACTTATTCCAGGTTAGATGGAAGCAGCTGTGGTGGTCGCAGGGGTCATGCCATATAGACACGACTTCAGGCCCTCATCCTTTCCCCAGCCCCTGTGAGGGGGGTGCATGTTACAGAAAAAGGAGAAGTGAGGGACAGATAGCCACATAGGTAATTACATATTTGGAAATCAGTATTATGACATGTTTTTATGTTTTCTTGGGTGTCAGGGTGGCCTGCTAACTACCCATAGGAGGGAAGTTAGAAGGGAAGTTCATGATTTCTTTCTTCTTCAAACAAATGGGAATCGCTTGGGCTGTGTAAAGAAGAAAGTTAATATAATGCAGGCACAAACTTGCTGTTGAGGGAAAACAGCCTTGAGTTGTTCTGAACTAATTAGGTCAGCTAATGTTGTTCAAATGCACAAGACGATTCCTCAGGCATCTTCATGAGAGTATGAGCAAGACTTGGGTGGTGACTCCCCGTCAGTCACATGCCTCTTCTGCAAAGACATGCCTCTTTGGTGTATCTCAAGGCAAAAGTGGCCTTTCCATACTCCAAACTTCCAAAGAAATGCTTTGCACTTCCCTTTCAGTTTAATTTCTTTGTACTTGTTTGTATGCTTTTATCCTGATAGATTATTGCTTGTATAGGACAGCATCTTATTTTATTGTGCCTAAGACTGATTACGGCGACTTTCTTATACATAGTAGATTCCTAAACCATATATTCCAAATATGAGTCACTTCAGTGACCCGCAGTAAATTAGAATAATTAATTATTATTTTAAAATGCTTTGAGCAAGAAATCCTTCAACTGGCTGACTAATTAATAAAATAAATACGCAAGTACTGTTAATATGCCTAGTACTGTGCTTTAGTGCTACTGGGTAAGAAGTTTTTTAATTTATTGGCCAAGACCCTGGGAAACCTTACCCTGGGTCTCAATGTCCCCATCTACTTCGGGAGATCAAAGAGGAGAAATAACACTTTCCTTGTGGGGTAATTGTAAAGGTTAGAAATTATGCATAGAAAGAACCAAGTACAGGGTAACTTTTTGTTTAATTGTAGTTATTGTTTATTGCGGTAGGTACCAATTTTCATGCATAACTCTCAAGTGCAAGAAAAGTCACATTTTTTCATTGTTCTGATTTATATTACCCTCTCTTATTTCCCCAGGAGACAAATTCAACTTCAGTTGTATTCTAGAGACCTCTAAACCTTCCAAGGCTGTGAACGTCTCCATGGGTCTTGTGCAGTCCTGTGCATTTGGGGAAGGCTCTCTGGGCTTCAGTCTACCCTGTTCACTACTGATGAACTCTTCCAAGCCCCTCTTGGTCCCTGAAAGTAGCTGGCTGTGCATCTTTCCAGCTTACCCTGGGCTTGAGGGTCTCTAGCTATGGTTTCTAGGACCACAATTTGCTATGATATTAATCATTTATTAATTTTTTCAAATATCCATTCTGTTAAAATCTTTTAGTTGCTGCAGAAATAATTTTTCACAGTTGGTTTGAGTTACGATCCAAGTAAGACTCATATATTTTAACAGATTCATAGGTCTCTTAAGTCTCCTTTGAGCCATAGGTTTTCTCTCTTTCTTGTCATCTTTGCAAATTATTTGTTGAAAAATCTGGTCACTTTTTTTACTAGTTTCCCATAGTTGAATTTTGCTGATTTTCCTGTGGTGTCTATAAAAGCATTTTTCTGTCCCCTGTGTATTCTATAAATTGTTAACTAGATTTAAAGGCTTACTCAGATTAAGGTTTGATTTTTTTTTTTTTTTAAACATTATTCCATAGATGGTGATGTTTGTTTATATCAGGAGACACTTGTTATCTTGTTAGCTTTTTTATAATAGTAGTGGCCACTTATGATTATTATTTATGAACATTATTTTATTAAAGAGGGCAGAAATGATGATATTCTAATTTTATTATTCCTTCCTCATTTATTAAGGTGGAGTATTTCTATAATAAATAGTTTGGTTACTCAGGAAAAGCAGCTTAAATGCTTGGTTCTTTCCTTTTATTGTTTCTTGGCATTCTCTAAAAGTGACCAACGAGTTGTTTTGTTTGTTTCTTTAACATTATTAATGCGTGTATTTAAATGTATTTGTTGTGTTTCAATCTGTTGCAGTTATTATTTTTAATCCTCATTTTTTTTTTTGTAATTGTATAGTTCTTCATTGTGTGGCTGTATCATGTTGATTCATAGTCAAGAGCTCAGCAAACATTTTCTGTTAAGGACAAGATAATATATTTGTCACTTATTACTCCTTTTCCTCCTCTTCCTTTTCCTTATCCCTCTCCTCCTTCTTTTCCTCCCTCCCTCCTCCTTCTTCTCCCCTCTCCCTCCTCCTTTTTTTTTTTTTACAATCCTTTAAAAATGTAAAACTATCCTTAACTTGCAGGCTGTATAAAAACAGCCCCAGAGACCCATGGGCTATAGTTTGCTAACCCCTGAGCCAGTTCCCTGTTGATAGCTATTGGGTTTATTTGCAGACTATTATTAAATTGTGTTGCAACAAATAGTCTTCTGCATCTATCTTTTGCTATTTTTGCCATTGGGATGGACTCTTAGAAGTGGGATTACTCAAGGGTAAATGAATATATTAATTTTGCTGGATACCGTTGATTTCTTCTTAAATGGTTAGTTTTGTTTTGTACCTGCAATGTATGAGAATGCTCCTTTCCTCCATTTGTGCCAAAAGAGGAGATTGCTGAATGTTTAGATTTTTGTCACTCTGGGTGAATAATATGTATGCTTTTAATTTTATTATGAGCAAGATTCGTATTCTTTTCATATGGGTTAAGAGCCATTTACATGACTTTTTGGTGAAATGTCTGTTCATATCTTTTGCCAATTTTTCTATAATTTATTGATCTATTTCTTCTGTATTTTTAGAATATTAACTCATAATCCCTGTAAAAAGTGGCAAATGTTTTTCTCTGGATTATCATTTTTATTTTTAATTGTGAAGTTTTAGCTCTATAGAAGTTTATTACTTTAATTTTTATGTCAAATTTATCAAATTTTTATTGCATCTGGATTTTGAGTCATATGAGTATTTCCTACTCCCAAGTTTATAGGAATTCATCTACATCTTCTTCTGGTACTGACATCCTTATTCTTACATTTTAGATCTGATTTATTTGGAATTTATACTGGTATTTGAAGTGAGGGATGGATCTAATTTTATCTTTTTCCATATCACTCACCAGGTATCCCAACATGTCTATCTTTTCCCAACTCATTTGAGATGCTGAATTTGAATTAATAAAAATGTCAATTATATATATTTAAATTATTTAAATGCTGAATTATCATATGTGATTAGATTTCTCTGGAATTTTCATTTATTTCAATTGTTGTTCAGTCTATTCATGTATAATACCAATACCACATTTTAAAAGGTTTTATAGGTTTAAAAATGTTTTAATATCAGATAGGGCTAGGCCCCCCCCCTTTCTATTTCTAATATTTTCCAGTTTCCAAATTAACTGTATAATCAACTTTATCTTTAGGAAAATAAAACCCTTATGACATTTTATCAGTGTCCAGTAAGAAAGTCTTTTCATTTGTTCAAGTCTACTTTTTGTGTTTTTCAGGAATATTTTATAATTTTTCTCATGTGGATTTTACTTAAATATTATCATTAGTATCATCATCGTCATCATTATTTTTGTTACAAATAAGCTTTATCCTTTCCATTATTTCCGTGAAATTGACTTTGCTTATTCGTCTGTCCATCTTTTTTCTTTTAACCTTTCATAACTTCTTTGTATTGAGTGTCGCTCTTGGATGTGTTGAATTTTGTTTTGCTAGCTAAGCTGAAAATGATTTCTAGGTTTGTTAAGCCCATTTATATTTATGGATGTGATTGAGAACTTTGACCTCAGTTGTGCTATATTGTTCAATTTTATGTGATGTATGTGTATATATGTATGTGTGTGCATATATAATGTTCCACTATGGGTTTATTTTATTGGCTTGCTTTTTCCCCTTTTTCTTTTTGATATATCTTTCAGCGTTTAGGAAGGTCTGGGTGTTTTGTCTCATGGTCACCCTTCTATATACTCACATGTAATACTTTTAATGTCTTCTGTTGTGGGTAGCATCTGATGCCTGCCTCCTAAGTGCAGTATTGAACTTGGCTAGCAATCCCTTCTTTCCATTCCCTTCCCTCTCTCAGAGCATCTAGTGCAATTTCATGCTGGAATAATAGCATTTTGCAGCAGTTAATACCTATAAGGGAGTCATTGTGCTTAATCTCCTCCTATATGCTTTCCTCTTCTCTGCCTCCATTTCAACTGGCTACTTTTGAAAAGGAGGAAAAGGCAAATGGCAGCATCTTTCCTCCCACCTCATCCACCTCTTCCTCTTGGAGAGCCCAGAGAAATGCATGGGTTGGGGAATGAGACCAAATTTCGATGGGTGAAAAGGGAAGCATTTTAGTTACCTGCTTTGAACAGCTTCTTCAGCCCTTTAACAGCAGGTGGATATTCTGAAGCTATTTTAAACACTTTTTTGAGTGCTGTAGAAATGGAGAGACAATGACCACTGAGGGAAGCAGTAATGCACTCTTTCTCAGTTCCCTGGAAGAGATGAAAAAAAGTGAGAAGGGGGGGTAGTATAATATATTTGACCTATGAGGCTGGATGCTAGGAGCCTAGGGTTCATCTTTCAGCACATGTCTTGTGCTCAAGTGTCACAGGGCAGCAGGCAGTGCTCTCTGAATTCAAGGGACCCTGCAGGTGTGTCTAATGAGCACATCGCCGGGAAGCCGTGCGGACTAGAAGGCCAATGGGCCCTTCTCCAAATATTCTGAACTGCCTGTGTCATCTAAGCCTATCATGTGGTCATAAAGAAGGGGAGAGACTTCATTAAGCTTGACTTAAATTGAATTTCCCATTACCAATATAGTCATCTGATGAAGAGATAGGAAAAAATTGACTTTTTTTTTTTTTTTTTTTTTTTTACATTCGGTGTTGTGGAGTAAAATTCTTAACCTCCTCTCATGGAATAAACTCAAAATAAATGTATAAGATAGTGGAGTGGAAACTTAAGATAACAAAATTGCAAGCTGGTGGAGGATGGGGTATCAAGAGGCAGCCCCTGCGGAGCTGGAGTGTAGACATAGGAGCTTTTTGTTGGGTGCATACAACCTTGAGTCGAGAGAGGTCTATGGGGCACTTTGCTGATTTGAATAAATGTCTTTTCTAAGTAGGTCTGGTGGCCTTCAGAATCCCTAACTCAAATGGTTCTCTCTCTTCAAAAGCCTTGCTTTCTGACCTTGTGTGAGCTTTTTTGGGACTCCATTTACCCCAGACTTTTGTCTTACTCAACCCTCAAGGAAGCAAAATACGGGTGTTTGGATGCTCTGAACTAGAGAGAGGAGTGTTAGGGAGGGCTGTGCTATTCTGGGTTTCAAAGCTGCGTAAGGCACATACTCTGTGAGAGTTTTAGAATTCAAATAAAATCGAATGTCATTAAAGAAAATTTATATGACTCAAAGTTAGAAGAAAAACTCTGCATATCTGTGGAAAGATCAAAATTCCTTTAAAGTTAGAGAAATGATGGTTATAAGTTGCATTTTTTTCCTATCAATATTTTTTCTTATTTTTGTCGACTCTTTTTATTTCTCAGGGCCTTTATGTCTTGAGAGGAGGTAGAAGCCAATGGAGTTTTTACTTGTTTCTAATTTGTGGTTCTTTTAATGAATGAAATCAAAGCTGCCTCATTGAGCAGTCCCTCTCCTCTCCTTTCTCATTTCCTGTTACATGAAGAAGAAATGAGAGACAGAGAGAGAAGGCGGCTACACTGGAGGAAATAAGCTCTCATCATTTGAAGTGGCTGGGGTTTTTTTTTTTTTTTTTTCCCTTCTACAGGCTCTGTGGGGAATTCTGAGCATTAGCTTCAAAAAAGCCACCCCTTATGCCAAAGCTGCCCTCAAATGCAGCTTGTTGGGATTGTCTCTGTGAATACCAGCGCTGCTAATGGGCAATGTTGATTTCCCTGATGGAGGAAGGGTGAAGTGTAACGGTCAAAAAAATCACAACCTCTATCTATATGAACACTTTTAAAGTGTAGCTCTCAAGCCTTTCTCTCCCGCCGCTGTTAAACGTGATGGCGATTTTACCCTTTTCCGTATTTGCCCCTTCTTTGTCATTACAGACTAGGTTTTTGTGCTTTGGTGATATAAAATGAGATAAAACTGGGATCAAAAGAAGGGCAAGAGGGGATGTGATAGGGCTCAGTGACACGGTGTTGGAGGATTTTGACAAGTGAGCCTTGGAAGAAGTATGTGGGTGAAGTGGAGGGAAAAGAAAAATGAAAGTTTATTTATTTAAAAGCCAGTCAAATTTAGCAGTGGGGGGTTGTATACCAACTTTAGTGACAGTAATGCTAGTAAGTTCTGTTAACCCACTACCATCAGGCCAGCAGAAAAGTGAAAATTTAAAATAAAATATTCCTGAGCTCAATGATATTCCATTCCACTCATGGTATTTGAAAAAGCAAGTAAAGTACTGGAGTTATTTTAACATTATTATCACTTTTTCTTTCTGAATTGTAGTTCTTTGATTGCAATAAGATTCCAAGAGTAGTCTTCATGAATGGTGCCTTTAAAAGGCTTGTACTTGTGTTGTTTGCTATGATAACTAGATTTCTTGTTTTTTGTAGAACATTTCCCTAACTACAGCATGAAAAATAGGTTATATCTCACACATCAACTCCGACTGAGTGGTGCACTTTCTGTAGTTTGGTGTTGAGAAGGAATAAGAAACCCCATGTGGGTTTTAGTTGGAAAGAACATCCTGATTGATTAGTGATGTCTGCTGTGAGTATGAAATTCTGGGAATGGTTTATGTGCCATAGACTTTGCCACAGCTGCTGGAAAACATTTTTCTTGTCTTGTGATAAACAGTGAATATGACAGAGAAGACAACTGGAATATACAAACATGCAGAATCCTGCTGTTGACAACTGCTCTTTGTTGTCAAAACTAAGTGGCAGAATAATACCAAGCTTTACTAGAGCAGAAGGGAGTGAGTTAATTAACACAGTAAAGATTTTATTGCAGGAAATCTGATCTAAAAGTGGGCCCTTGGAAACAGCAGAATTGGCCTGGATTATGGCACTGAGTTGGACCTAAAAGTTTTGTGGGGAGTTCTGAGTACAACAGACTAACTGGCTTTGAAAAGTCAAGCACTTTGTCTTGTGAATTATTCACATGAACTGTGTCCGCTGCCTGGAATCTGTACAGTAACAGTTCTTAACCCCTTTTATCTTAAGTCTCATCCCAACATTTTATTTGAGTTTGGTTCTTTATAGAGACAATTTTTCTGAAAAGAAAATTTTTGGAGTTGTAAGAATTTGATTTGTTAATAATAGCTCTCACTTCTGGGCTAAATGTTTTGCATACATCAGCTTGATGAGTATCTATGAAAATCTTGTGAGATCTATATCATTATCGGCGTTTTATGCTGAAATAACTGATGCTCAGAGAGGTTATGTAACCAACCCAAGTACATGTTTAATGTATTAAGATCTTACTATTGTATGTTGCAGAGCTTGCGCTCTTAATTATGTACTGTACTGTTCATTTGTTTACTTGTTTCTATATTCATCATTGACAGAACATTTTAGGAACTTGAGAAAATTTTAGTTGTTTTCTAGATCCAACTGCTGAGATCAGGCCACACCATGCACAGATTACAAAGATGTTGAAGGTGAATCCAACTCCATAGAATTTGCAGAGGAGGGGGGGAGGAGTGCGGGAGGCGGAGGGAGTAGGGGGAGGGTTGGGGTCAAGATGCAACTCTGCTTAGGTAAAGGTAGATATGGAGAGCAGATGGGGCTGAATAGCAGTCATGACAAGGTTAAGGGGATAGAGAGATTGGGTCTGTTGGGTTCTGTAACTTGTTTTTTAATTCAAACAGTATTTCCTGAGCACATGCCATGTGCCGGACAGTGTGGTAGAAACCAGGAATATAAACCAGCAAACACAGAATCAATCCCTGTCTTCATGGGCTTACAGGCTAGTGAGCAAAATGCAATGAATCAATTAAGCTCTCAAATCAGGGGAAAATAAAACAGCGGTAAGCGATCCACAGGTGAGGTGTCTGGTGCTAAGAGAAGGTGGAAGAGGGGGATTTGACACCATTACAGGTCAGGGAAGACTTCTCTGGGGAAGAGATGGTTTAGCTGAGATCAGAAGATTAAGTTAATTTGGTAAAGAGAGAGGGAAAAGAATTCCCAAGAGAAGAGAACACATGAAAATCATGAGAAGAGGGGTTGTAAAAGAAGCCAATGTGGCCAGAGCAGAGAAGGAGCCTGCTGGGCAGATAGGCAGGAGGCAAACATGCATGGTCTTGGGCCGTGTTCAAGGTTTTGGTCTTCATGCTGATAACTATGGGCAGACACTGAAGGATTTTAAGCAGGAGAATGGCTGGGCTTAAATTTCAATTAAATCACCCAAGCTGTGATGAGAAACAGACTGAAGGTGGCAAGAACAGAAGCAAGTAGCTCAGTTTGGAAGCTATCGCGGTAGGATCTGTGTCCAGAAACACTGATTGTCTCCTAAGCTGACCAGTTCACAGGAGTTTTGCAGTCTCTCTGCTGGTATCCCTGGGATAAAGGCACCTGGCTGATCTGAACAGAAGGATATAAACCTATCCACACAGCAGAGTGCACTGACTGGTTAAGAGCACTTTCAGCACACCTGTGGTTGCCTTTCGTTGACATATTGGTTGCAGTAATCATTGTTCATTTATAGCCAACATCAAATGTGCCCTTTGTTTTCCCATTTAATATGATTTGCTATCCAGTAGTCCTTTTTGCTCCCTATTTTTTATTGTGATAAACTACACATAACTATTTTACCCATTTTAATGTGTACAGTTATTAGAATTAAGTACTTTCATCTTGTTGTACAGCCATCACCACCATCTATAACATAACTCTTTTCATCTTGCAAAACTAAAACTCTGTACCCATGAAACACTAACTCCCCATTTCCCCTCTCCCTGACCCCTGACAACAACCACTCTACTTTCTGCCTCTATGATTTTTGACGACTTTAGGTAGTATAAGTGAATATAAGTGAATCACACAGTGTTTGCCTTCGTATGACTGGCTTATTTGACCTATCATAATGTCCTCCAGGATTATCCACATTGCAGCATGTGTCATAATTTCCTTCTGCTCTAAGGTTAAATAATATTTCATTGTACATGTGTACTGCATTTTGTTTATCACTGATCTTTCAATAGACACTTGGGTTTCTTCCATGTTGCATTAGCTATTGTGAATAATGCTGCTATGAATATGGGATATAGATATCCAGTAGTCTTAATCCAATATTTTTCAGTGCCGTCCTGTTTTCATGTGGCTGTATTAGTTTAAAGATAATCTCATACCTTTTCCTAAGTAATTGGCTCAGAAATGGCCGTATGACATATTTATTTCCAGCCAATGAGGCGTGAAGGGGACCTGAGGAGCGTGGGGGTGTGAGTCTAAGGAAAGTTTCTGTCTCATAAAAGACATTCACAGAAAGTGACTCCAGTTATGATACTTAGAACTGCCGCATCGTGTAGATGGGAGAGCTGAGAGACAGGAAGGAACTTTGGACCTTACTGTAACATCATAAAGGTACTGATCAACCAAATCAGTCATCTTCAGGGCTCACTCTGCCTCTAACCTCCCTGTTACATGGGATAATAAAGTCTTTTAATTTGAATTTTGACTTTTCGTATTTGAAGATAAAAGTATTGAAACCAGTAAACCAGTCGTGTGGCCTTAGGAAAGCTGATGACTGTCTTTGAGCCACTTTCCTTACGTATAGTATGGGCAATTGTTATACTTGCTGCATTGAAATATAGTTGCGAGGATTCTGTTATGTAATGCACCTTATGTGCTTAGTCCAGGACCTAACAAAGAGTTGCTCAATAAATTGTTGCTATAGAGATGAATAATAATCCTTTCTCAAATTTTAGATCAGTGAGGAAGGACGCTGATTACATGTGGTTCTGCGTCTACAGGTTGTATACCAGTCAACTATCTGGAAACAAATACATAGCTATACTTTCTTTTCTTACCTAGATTTATATTGAGGGCTTATAGGGACAAGTAAATGTACCCTAGACTGCCTGGATATCGTTATTTTTTTTTTTTTAACCACCTACATATTCCATTTCAACACAATCAATTAGGTTGGTTATGCAGATGAATTGATTTGGTTATTGGGTTGTCAGAAAACACCAGCTGGGTGAGTACTGCAGCCAGCATCTTTCCTTTGGCTGTGGCCTCCCTATCTTTTGTTGAAAGATTTCACACATATGATAGCCACTATGTAGAGATTGTTTTGGCAGTACTTATTCACTCACTCTGTCACAAGGGAACACTGAATCTTTGATATTACTTGAATGTGCAGATCAATAACCTACTTCGTCTTTCCTGAAATTCTAATATGACTTTTGGACCACTGTCAATGCTTCACAAGTTAGGTTGACACTCTTAAAATGAATTACATGATTCAAAGCCAAAGCTTGCCTTTCAGCATCAAGTCTGAAATAGCTTTTTTTTTTTTTTTCCTATCTCTACCTGCACTCACTGACTGCTTTCTAGAAGTGCTCTTTTTTTTGAATATTCTCCTAAAGCCACATACACTCAGTGGCTGGGGTTCAATGCTAAGCCTGTCTGCAATTAGTTTATTGCGTCTGTAGGAAGGAAGCTAACATTGGAGTAAAAGGCATGATGCTGGGGGATTTATATGATATTATTACCTTCATGTAACAGGTGCATACCTAGGATCAGAGAGATGAAATAACTTGCCTAGGTCACCAGTTAGTAGGTGGTAGAAATGGAGTGGAACCTAGACCTGCCTTACTCCAAATGACTTTACTGGACAAGCAGTTCAACAGAGCAAGACGCAGTGCCCTGCACAGTCAAAAGCACGGACTCAGTGTCAGATGCCTGTGTCCAATTGATGACTCTGCCTCTCACAGGTGATGCAATCCTAGGCAAGTCACCTGCTGCCTTGTGCCTCAGCATCCTCACCTGTATAACAACAATAATAATAGTACCTACGTCAAAGGGTTGTGGTGAGTATTAAAACACTAAATGCGTATCAAGCACCTAGAACAATGCCTGGCACAGTGTAAGCGTTATAAGTTTGTTAAATAAACATAATGCATATATATTACCACATTTCCACTTTGGAATCAATGTCATTGTATATTTTTTCATGAAAGACAAATACTCTTGAGAAAGTTGCTTATTCTTGACAGTAGAGCCAGAATATTACAGGCTTACATTTGAATACAGGTCTTTAAATCTATAAAGCCAGTGTGTTTCCTACTGTATCAGGCACAGAATGGGAGACTTTGGGGAGTTACAGAGGGAAAAAGGCCCACTAAAGGTATTAATTCAAAGGCTAACATTCACACAATCTTCTTAGGCTTTTCAGGGATTAGCCATGAATGACTAGGGATTTTCTTTGCATATTGAGACTTAAAAATCAAATATGATTTCAAATAAAAGTCCAGGTACAAGGCATATATATCTATATTCACTAGAGATTTAGTATTCTTTTTTTTCTTTTGCCAGTAACAAAAATGGCTCTTTCCTTATTCAATTCCTTTATCTTTCGTCACTACAATAAGAGGTTTTAAGTATTTTAAATTGGTCACATATAAACCACTCTCTAATGACTGCGTCAGTTCTGAATCAGTGTGCTATCAATAAACAGAAAAACGGGAATAAATGTCATTAGCAAGTAAGCATAATACATACCGCAGAACACCACATAAATTTCCTTCTGTGCTTGTCAAGCAAGGACTCCAGAAATGCTTGTCTCTGCAAACTGTACCGAGACTCATAAATTGCTTCACAGAATGAGGAAATATTCAGTAAACACAGACAATTAATAACCGTGTTCTCAAGAAACTGCATGGAACTCCCATACGCTTCCCAAAGAGCTAAGGAAAAGTGCTTGTCCTTGTATTGTCCTTGGGGTTCTGCCGCTAGGTACCACGAATGAGTGAGGTGGGCTCAGTTTGGTGGGGAAAAGACATATAAGCTCAGAATTCATCATGTTGTGTGTATGTACAGTTGTTATATTTTTCTTGCCTGAAATAGACTCCTCATTTATCCTAGAAAAAACACCCTGGATCTTCCTTTGCTGAACCCAGTTTTTCCCACTGTCTGTCCACACAGTTTGGTCAGATAAGATTTACCTCTCCTGCTTCAGGGCTAGACTCTAACCCACATGTGAACAATCACAAAATTCCACCCTGTTGGCCACACTCATTGAGACCCTTAATTCAGTTAGGACTGAAGACTCTATCTCCAAACCTTTTGTTGACATGGGGGAGAAAATAAATAGTGCATTCTTTTTTAAAAAAAATTAGTTTGCTATTTTTCTTTAGCCAGTTCAAATTGGTTTTTATCACCTGCAATGAAATGATCCTCCTTTATAAGACTCAGATAGAAAAGTACCATAATAGTCATGTGAACAAAAGTTCTTGGCATCCAAGATGGAGAGACTAAAGGGTGCCATTTGAACTGAGCTTTGAAGGATGTATAGAATTTCACAAGTGGAGTATGGCAGGGAAAGCCATTTCAGAGAGGAAGAACCGCATGTGCAAAAGCAAGGGGCATTGCAGGGAATATGAGAAATTTGACCAGGGCAAAGTGTTGTGGTGGGGAGAGATAAGAGAAATGGCTGGGGAGATGGGCTAGAGCCCAGTCTTGTGTAGGGCATTGTGCACCATGTCAGGGACCTTGGGCAATAGGAACCACAGGAGAAATGATGTGATTAGATATGCATGTTAGCTGACTGACGATGGTGACAGAATGGTGAAGGCATTGAAGTATGAAGACCTGTAAGGCAGGAAAGTTGAGTTGGAGGCTATGGCAACAGTTCAGGAAAGCAATAAAGTATTCACTGACTAAGGCAGTAAATAAATGGCATAACTGCTGTCTTTTCCCACTTCTGTTTGTGGGAACTGATAATTGACCACCCCTCTTCCCAATTTAACATTCTCAAAACAATGTTCCAGGCAGTTATTGCTGATTATTTGTTGATGCTGCCGCTTGCGTTGAAATCTCTCTGCTCTTCCAGACCATTCAGTAAGTAGTTATAATAGTATGGATGCCATAGTGGGAATGACATTCTCTTGGCCTGACTCGTGCTTTTGAGCCTTGGGTTGTATTGTAGAGCTAAAAATCTCCTTTTTTTTTGTTTTAATTTGTGGAAGTAAATGGATAATTGTTTGCTGAGCAGGAAAAATACTTGAGTGAAATATCAGACTCTAAGAGATACTGAAACTTTTCTTCTTTTCTCAGTGCAAACAACCATCCTGCCCCAGCAACCAAAACAAAGTTGATGGGCTCCCCGGGTGTGGCGGGGAACTGTCTAGCTTAAGCTACTTTTAACGGGATGTGTGAAGCATGTGTGTTTCCTTGAGGTCACAGCTTTAAATTTGACCTGTAGCCATAAGAACCACCCTCGGACAGCTCCTTGGCAGCCGCTGTGAGATGAGATGTGGGTCTCAGGACCATTCCTCGTGGCATGAGTCCACTTCAGCAAAGCTGCTCTGGAGTTACTGCTGAGGAGGCAGTGCTCAGCTGAAACACAAAGGAATCAATGGAGGCAGAGCTGCTTCTTCCACCCATCAAAGATGTTTTCCCAGAGTCACCTTGAGGCCCATTGGATTAAAGGCTGCAGCGAGAGCTTTCATTGGAGAAAGGACACTTGGGCAGAGGGGTGTGCGTTCTTTTGCTGGCTCAAAGAGATTTGAAAAGCAGGAATTTGAATGGCTTTGAAGTTAAGAGAAGTGGCCCAACCCCCAGATAGTGGAGAGGAGCTACATTCCCCGGATCCACCAGGTAAAGGATCTTTAGAATCACATCAAATTGGTCCTTTAATTAAAGAGGAGATAGTCCTCATTTGGGGGACACCAGAGATCACATAGGAAGGAACCTGGTTCTTGGGTGCTAAGGTTTGGAATTTTCTGAAGGCTTCCTTCATTCTACTTCTTAATACCGTCTTATTCTTGCTCCAAGAGAAGGAGGAGTGCATGATGATTTTGAGGAATCCATTATTTTACAGTAAAGAAAAGTAAGTCTAAAGCAGGGAAATGATTGGAAGTTTCAAACTTCAAAAGCCTGGTGTCTGTGTTTTCAGAAATTTAGAGGAGAAAACCTGGACACAGTACTAAGTATAAAAAGAATTACCATCTATCGAGCAATGACAATTTGCTGGCATTTTATCTGTATGGTCTCATTTGCATGCTTCAATCATGAGAGGTACTTAACAGTATTTCCTTCATTTTACAAATGAGGTAACAGAGGTTAGGGAGGAACTTGCCCACGTTACACATCTAGCAAATGATAAAGCCTTGGTTTAATCACACATCTGTCTGATTTCTAAGCCAATGCTGTTTCCTTCTACTGGCAGTGGCAGCTTAGGGTATAGATAATGGCTTGAGATGGAACAGATGTCCCTAAGGATAAAGTGGGATGACCCATAAGTCTGTAAAAAATAATGATCCTGGGCAGATTGCTGAGCACGTTACAGGAATTCCCTCAATTCTCAAAATAATGCTATGCATTGGATTCTATTACTTATCCATTTACAGATGACGAAATTTAGAGATTCCAGTTAACTTGCCCAAGGCATCTCAGACACTAAACAATAGAGCTTAGGGTTAGGATTCAGGTCTACCTTGCTTCAAAGGACATACCCTTAACCTCTAAAGCTGATACGATATGTGTTATTAGAGACCTATTAATAGAGGCATAATAGGGAGTGCATAAATAAATACTTTCTAAAAGTAATTATTTCTTAAATTCATGTGGGCAAGTGAGACTGCTTTTTCTACTGGTGGTGATTTAGTATTTCTATTTCAAAGTATATAATAATAATGTGGCACATGAATATGGCAAAAATAGCCAAGGTGGTTCATGAAAGACTGAGATTTGGGGGTCACTGTAATGTACTATGCTGCTTTTTAGTGGGGACTCAGCCTCTTCTAAGCTGGGAAATGAGGAGGCCCAGCTGAGCCCTGGCATGGGCTGCAGGTGCTGTCCCAGCCTGGGGACAGCCTGCCCAGAGAGAGGAAAAGCCCGCTGCCTGGGAGGCCTTGAAAGAAAACATGGATCTTCCTGTTAGCTCCTTGTCTTAGTCTCCCAAATATTATTACATCCTGTGGGCAGGTGAACATGTTTAGTCTGTTTCACTTTTTAAATTCTCCATGAATGTCCACAGCCAGTTTAAGTCCCTTCTCTTCCATAAAGCTGCCTTCTGAATCCCAAGTCCCCTACTGGCTGTACCACAAAACTGGACTTTTCACAATAACATTTGGTAATGTGCTGTTGCTGTTTCTCTTCGATTGTGACTGACCAGAGATGGCATATATATTTCAAATCATGTACTAACTCTCAAAGATTGATAACAGCTGTTGAAGTGCTGTGTTGGAAAGGATTTTGAGGTTGCACATGAGCTCAGTAGGAAAAAAAGCACCATGATCGATGGTAATGTCTGTCATGGGGCAGGTTAGTTGAGAAAAGGTCTGTGTGCCACACATTTGTCATCCCTGATTCTTGATTCCCCAACTAGACGGTAGCTCTTTAAGAAAATGATCCATGGCTTCTTCATATACTGCACCTGCCTCAGCATGTCGCATATTTATAGATGCACTGATTCTGTCTCTCATTCTTCCTAAAGACTAAATCTGGAATTCCAAGAGAATCAGAGCCATTATGTTAGATTTCACTATAGTTTACAGGTGTAGAATCTGCATTTCTGGTTTGAAGACTGTCTTAGTATGTTTTCTGTTGCTTAGAACAGAATACCTGAAACTGGGCAATGTAAAGAAAAGGAATTTATTCCTCATGGTTTTTGAGGCTGAGAAGTCCAAGGTCAAGTGGCTGCATCTGGTGGAGACTCTGAAGAGTCCCAAGGTGGCTCAGGGAATCACATTGTGATGGGGCTGAGCCTGTTCACATGCTAGCTCAGGTTTCTCTTTCTTTTCTTATAAAACCACCAGTTCCCTTCCCCTGATAACCCACTAATTCAGTAATACATAAATAGATTAATCTATTAGTGAGGACAAAGTTGTCATGATCCAATCACCATCTTAAAGACCCCACCTTTCAACTAGGGTTTAAGTTTCAGCATGAGTTTTGGAGGAGACACTTAAACCATATCAAAGATGAAATAGCTGCTTACCAAAGACAAATTGCTTTTTTCTTTCTCCCCACGCTGTAATCCAGCAAGTACTGAACAGGGGATTTTAAGGATGTGAGAGAGGAGCCAGAAAGCAGGATGGATCAGAAAAGCAATGCCTTTAGGCCAAAATGAGCTTCCACGATAACATTTGGGAGAATAATTTTTCCCATATGCTAATCCAGTCTTACTTAATCATTTTTTCTTTGATCTCCCATATCTCCTCCCTGGTTTTCTCTATAATTCCATTATATATTCCTAAAGAGAGAATGGCCAATAGATAGGAATGGTTGGTTTACTGGTCCACATTTTTTGAGATTTAGCAGCATCACAGCAGAGTAAAGAGCAGCAGCTGTCAGGATTTATTCACAGTGGGATATTGTTCCAGACAAGTGCTTGCATTGGACCCAGAGGTATAAAATTATAGCTGGGAAAAAAAATGGTCTGCAAACAGAATCTCATGTATGCATCTAGCTTAGGCACTCTTTGCAAAACTATGAAGTAAGTAGAGGGCCAGTTCAGGCTCCGCTCATCTCTCCTTTGGCTGTGCTTTGTCCATTCTCTACATTGTTCGAAATGTTGACTACCTCTGAGAAGGATCCGCTTTTCTTGAGAAAATGTAATCTGTTCCTTATATTATTTCCCTATTCTCTAACTCACCCAGCATCCTAGGTCACATTTCTTTAGAGTCTTCGCTCTTAGATTGTTGACTGTATACCATTTAGAGCAAGTTATTCTCAGGCAGCTAATGTATTTTCCCTTGTAATGGTACTTGCAAGAAGAAAGCTTTGTTTTTGATGGCCTATGCATTTTTGATGTCTTGGAATCCTGTCCACAGTGTGAATCTCAGGCAGCGTGACAGGCCAGTGGAGGGAGTACTTTGGGTTATAGGGGCTTCCATTGAATCATACAGTGATGGGGGCCATTCTTTGATCTGAATACTGGATAGAGGCAGGGGAGCTCAAGCAGCATCCCTAGCAGCAGTGAGCCGCCTGTCAAAGGATGACCAGCAATAATGTGTGAACTGATTTTTGCTGTAACTGAGGCTTCATGTGGGTAAAGTCATGTCTGTTCAGATTCAGAGTTAAGTGGGTCACGCAATGCTGCATACAGTTGGTTGAGACTTGGTACAAATAAAAGACACACAGCATGCCATTAAACTGGTACAAAAAAAGACTATGTGTCTACTGAAACATGAACAAATCCAGGTCTTGTATACGTATTGGGAAGGCAAAGTTAAGACAGTAATGCTTTTGCTAAAACATCTGTTGAAAATCTGTACTAGAGTATTTTGTACTTTCTTTTTTCAAGAGACTAGCTTGATCCCTGGCATAAAGAAGGCACTGAAAAATATTTCATTACTTAAGAATAAGATCAAGGTTAGCTTCTGCTATTTACCCTCATTTGTCCCCAAATCAGGCAATCTTGAATTAGATGATCTTGCCCTTTCTCCAAAAATAAGATTTGAAAAAATTATTTGGTTCAATTGAACATACACACTTCTAAGTCTGTAGATGAAATATTGTAGTTACTGATCTATAAATATTTATTTTATATATATGTGTATATATATACACACACATATTTCAGGAGGCAATATTTTAATTTAGGAATATTAGTTTTTCCCACTTTTCTATTTTTTGAGACAATTTTATTCAAACTCTTCACAGCCTATTTTTATACTGCTTTCATAGAGCTTTTGACATTGTTTCCTCTTCCACTTTTCCTTATCCTTCTGAAGATTCATGTCATTCAAAGGAAACTTAGGCTGTTGCCCATAGATATTTTATAGTTGACAGTATAAAACTAAGTTACCCAGAACCCCATTGGCACCAATTGGCGTGGTGCCAGTTTTGGCATCCATTAATTCTTTATTTTAAGAGTCCTTTTGGTGATTTAGAAAGCACAGCTGGTAGTGCTGGAGTCACCCAGTGAGTACATTTTTTTCTCAGACTTCCCTGTTGGAAATATAACAATAAGCTTTCCTCTCTGTCTTAGTCCACTTCGTGTTGCGATAAAGGAATACCTGAGGCTGGGTAATTTATACAGAAAAAAAGTTTTCATTTGGCGCATGATTCCGATGTCTGGAAAAGTTCATGATTGGGCATCTGCTTGTGGTGAGGCCTCAGGCTGCTTCTGCTCATGGCAAAATGTGAAGGGGAGCAGGTGTGTCAGAGATCACATGGTGAGAAAAGAAGCGGGAGAGCGAGAGGAGGGTGCCAGGCCCATTTTAACAACCAGCTCTCAAGTGAGCATGAGAACACGCTCACTCCCACCCAGAGGACATTAATCTCTTCATGAGGGATCTGCCACCGCTATGAACCAAACACTTCTCACCAGGCCCCACCGCTGACATGGGGATCAAATTTCCACAAGATGCTTGGGGGGACAAACATCCAAATTGTAGCACTCTTGGATCCACTTTGGGGCTTTATTGTGTCTTAAGAATTAGGACAAGGGTCTGGGAGTGGACGTAGGAGGATCAGAATGGGGAGAACAACACAGACAGTACTGTGGTCCTGCTGTAGGCTGGATTGTGGAGACTTTGAACCATGGAGCTAGAAGGGGCTGTAGAGATGATGGAAATCAGCACCTTTGTAAATTAGAGAAGAAACACACACAAAGTTTAGGGGAGGCGTGTTTCCCTAGATGTCTCTTCCATTGACTCCAAAGACCATGTACTTACCTATTACACTGTCTTCCAGATAAATCTGTGTGATTCCTGGTCTTGCTGGTTATTAACTATGAATCCATAGACGAGAGACTTAGCTTCCAGGAACCTGAGATTCATTATCTCCAAAATGGAGTAACAACCCCCATGGTGATTTTGTAAGCAAAGATGAAAGTGATACATGTAAAGTGCTCATCGCTGTGTCTGACACAGTAGCTCAATACACAGCGGCCAGAGTCGTCGTTGTCATCATCATTTTGCATTTTATAGGTCTTTTTCTAGGCATTAAGTGCCTTTCTGCCACCCTTCCCTATCACTTCCCACCTAGACCTGCTGTACTTTGAAACTAAATATACAACAAAACTTAAAAACTACTCAGAATTCAGTTACAGTGGTAAATGAACTTGTATTAAGTTATTCAGAACAACTCCCTTTTCTTGTATCTTCAGAACTCTTATTCATCCTTTTGGAAGTCGGGTCAAACATCAACTTGAGATAATGATGCTCCGAATGCTAGAAACATGGGGTAAAGGTGAGATGGTGTGTGTGTGTGTGTTTTAATTCAAATGTAGAGAATAGCACAAAGTGTGTTCCAAACATTGTGTTTCAAGTCATGCTTGACAGTTTGACTTCACACAAAACAGGGTATTTTCTTTCCTGCCGTGCAGCAGCAGGACATTCTAAAGCCAAAAGTCTTTTATTTTTCCTCTTCATTTGAGAAAATGAGCCCAGCTCCTGAGAGAAACACTAAATTAGATACTGGTAAAAGCTGGTCATTAAAGTGCCAACCACCAGATAGCTTTCGCTGCTCTCTCAGTACAGGTCATTGCTAGAGGTACTTGCTGAGTCCCGGGGCCACCAGTCTGGCATTCTCTAAAATACAGCAACTATCACTTTCCTTTCTCTGCATCGTGGAGACGCATAATTTAAAAACATCCTTTTCTTTTTATTTGAATTGCTCTATCTAGAAAAATCAATAGTGCATTTCCATGAGGCTGGGCAACCAGAGGCCACGTCCTGAAGTCTGTATCTCTCCACCCAAAGGTTAAGGGTAAGCGAAGTGGCTGCAGAAGCAATTTAAAGGCAGCAGCAGGACAGGCCCACTGGTGGCTCCCACCATGGCTCTTCCCGCCCCCCCAGTTTTAAGTTATGAGAGTCATTTTCCTCTGGACTCCTACAGCCTACAGTTTTGAATATTCAAACTTCCCAGCTGCTAGGTCCATGTCTGCTTTTGATAATCCGTTTAATTATTAATGACATTTGTTGAGCACTTACTATGTAAGGCACCATGATGGTTTTTGTGGGTTGTGCCTTAAAACAGCATTGCAGTCCGATGTGGCGAGAAAAGCGTGCACCTAAGGTATGAAGGGGTGAGCTGGGAATGAGGAGGTTTCTAATTGTGACGTGAGGCGCGAAGGAACCAGCTGCAAAGCTCCAGATGGAATTAATGAGATGATGATGGTGCTGGCTTCATTCTGCCCCAGTACCTGGGATCTAGGGAATAACCATATGTTACTGCCAGTTGGAAGGTGAACTATGGATACCAGCTTGCTGACTTTGAAGTCTGTGCCGCAGTGCTTACACTTGCCATGCGATCCATTCCTTCCCACACTCTAGCCTTATCTCAGGTTGGACGCCCCTTCGTTTCCTCTCCTCATTTGAGCTCTTCCTGCCTCAAGTACTGATGCTTCTGCTTCAAACACCTCATCTTTCCAAACTAGCATCAATGCCATATCTTCATGGAGGTTTTTCTGCAACACATACATCTACAGTAGTTCCTCCCAGTTACCCTTCAACCCACTACTCTGTTTCGTTTCCTTCTTAGCACTTAATCTGTATCTGTCTGGCTTATTTATTGATTTGCATGTTCTTTCCCACCCTCATGAAAATGCATGCTCCATGAGTGGGGCTGAGTGTGAATTTCAGGGGGGGCTCACATAGGAGTGTGAGGTCACCCTTTGACCACATTTTCTGTCTTACGCCTTTTGCCTTCACTCTTCTTCCTTCAACAGTTTTTTCTTCATAGTCCTAACAATTGTCACATCAACATCTTACAATAAAAGGAGACTGTTGACACAATAACTAGGTCTCAGGAATGCCTTCTCTCTACTTCCCCTCCTTATCTTATCATCTTTGCAGGGAGGAGCCTCCTTCACTATTGTAGCCTTAGTGCCTAACACATTGCTGGGCACACAGAAAATGCTCAACAATGTTAACTGAATTGTCTGCCACGTGCTGGCTGCGTGCCTTTGGCATGTTGTATGACATCTACAAGCCTGTAATATGACTTGTAGAACATAGGAGGAGAGTAATGGTGGGGGGAGTAATGGTGCCTCTATTACTGAGATTTTACAGAAAGATACTGAATGTAGAGTACTTAACACATCATAGATAGTAACATAGAAAATTCAAGAGCAAAAAGGAGAACTTCTGAATCTCTGTCTCCCTTCTGGAGAGGTAACCTTGGATGTTCTGTCCCTGAGGCAGTGTCAACATTTGGGAGAGTTTGTCCTGATGAATCCATCAGCACTTAAGAGCTCATTTCATTTTCAGCTAATGTATCCTTGATGAGGCCAGAAGGTGGAGTCATCCAGTAATTTCTAGGTCTGAGCTTGCTCTTTTTTTTTTTTTATTTGGAAACTTTCCTTTTCACCCTGATTCCCTATTTTAACAAAATTCACAATTGGACCCATTTTAAGGGAAAGAATAGCATAGTTATGCACCAGAATTCCTAAACTAACACTGAATTCTTGCATATGCATGCTCGAGAATTCTATTGAATCAGCTGTTATTGTCAGACCCCTTTTCCTTTGGCAGGTCCAGCAATAAGCTTTTGAATGGTAAATACTCTTATTTCTAATAATTATAATTAAAATAGTATTTATTGGGTCAGGCACCATACTAGATACTCTTGTCTATGTGTTGTAATTAATTCTCCAAATAAACTTGTGAGATAGGTAGATTAGAGCTATTATCCTCTTAGAGCTATGATATAAGGAGACTGAGAGCAGATAGTGTCATTTCCCTGGTGTAGCATACCAAATTAAGTTAAAAAGTAAGGCATGACAAATTTTAAGTTCTACACTGTTTCCTGTGAAGAGCTTGTATGTCAATATAAATAAAATTAAATCTTTCTGTTTGTTGTCATATCATGTGAAAATAGCTGAATGGATTTTAACCACATTCAAAGAATATGTTGGGGTTAATCAAGACATAAATACAAGTTATTTGATATGTTCAAAATTCATCTTAGAGGAATTCTGCTTCTGGTAATGCCAAACCAAGTTATTTCTGACCAAAAATCTGGATGAGGACAACTAAAAAAGCCTGATAATACATTTTAATATATGGTTGAAGAAAATAGAGAACCACTAAAAAAGTGAGGATCAGGACAATGTTCTAAGAGAGGAAAAAATTCCATAGAGGTGATCCTGACATTCAGTGCTGCCTCTCATCTTGAGATGATTGTTGATTTGAAAAGCAGTAGCTAAGAGTGTGAGAAGCTGAATTTAGCATGTAGGATGCTCATCAGGCTAAGGGATGAAAATTGAAGTTTTGGGTTTGCCAAGGAAGAAGAATCTTCATAAAATACCAAAGTTTCAGTTCAGATTATAGTTGTAAGAGTGAGTTAGGAACAGATTAGCTTGCACGAGAATTCAAGTTTAGCTTTGAATTATCTCATTCAATACAGTTTGGGGTAATGTAGGAAGATAACATCATTCAGAGTCTCAGATATTTTCTATAGTTTTCATATGTAATGTATAATACTCAATAAAAATGTTTTAGGCATAGAAGAAAAGATTTGACCAAACAACAATAAACAAATAAGCAAGAGATAAAAACAGATAATGAAAACCAATCCACAGCAGATCCAGTTATTGTAGTTAAAACAATTGCAATTAATACGTTCAAGGAATTAAAAGATGAGATGGATAATTTTGACAGGAAACTGGAAACTATAAAAAAACTAATAGAAATTTGGAGCCCCCAAAATGTAACAGCTGAAATGAAGAATTAAGAGGACAGGTTAAACAGCACCTTAGATACAGCTGATAAGAGAATTAGTGAACTGAAGGATAGAAGAAATACCCAGACTCAAGTATGGAGAAGGTTAAGTATGGAAAATACAGAAGAGAGTACTGATTCTGCTTAACGTATGATGAGGTTACATCTTGATAAACTCATTGTAAGTTGAAAACATTGTAAGTTAACAATGCGTTTAATACATTTAACCTATCAAACATCATAGCGTAGCTTAGCTTACCTTAAATGTGCTCTGGACACTTGTATTAGCCTACAGCTGAGCAAAATCATTCAACACAAAGCCTATTTTATAATACAGTATTGAATATCTCATATAGTTTAGTGAATATAGACATCCCTCAACATCCGTGGGGTATTGGTTCCAGGACCTCCCACAGATACTAAAATTTGTGGATGCTCATGTCCCTTGTATAAAATGGCATAATATTTGCATATACCCTCTGTATATCCTCCTGTATACTTTAAATCATCTCAAGATTACTCAAAATATCTAACACAATGTAAATGCAATATAAATATTGTTATATACTATTGTTTTCTTTGTGTTATTTGTATTGCTATATTATTATTTCTTCAAATATCTTTGATTTGTAGTTGGTTCAATCCATGGATGTGGAACCCAGGGATATGGAAGGCAGACTTTAACAAAGGAATGGGATAGAGGGTGACTGCTTATATGGAGAATGGGGTGAGGAGCACTGCGTTGTTTCAGGATAAAAGCTGCTTTGACTATGCCATAGTAATAGTATATAACATCATCACATAAATAAAGCACAAGTGCCAGAGTATAATCCTAATACCCATTAAGTGGGGAACTCAGTGTGCAACAGCTTAAGTCAAGTGTCTTACAGGGTTTCTAATAAAATCACAGTAGTGGTAGTACTTATAGTAACATAAATAATACTAGCAATTGTGAAGCATCTTAACAATGCTTTCCTATTTGAATCACTAAAGTAACATTGAGACTTTGAAAAAGTCACTTCTCCCCTTCCCATCTGTTTAACAAGGTAGTTGGAGCTGTGATAACCTCTGTGGTTCCCTCCACTCTCTTAACAAAATGAGAGTGTTAAATCCTCTAGGTCTTTATGTGCCTTCTCTTTCTTATACTGGGTTTCTCTTCCAATTGGTTATTCACTATTCATTTCATCTTTATAAAGTTTTCTTCACTTCTATAATATCTAGCAGCAAGTAGGCACTAAATAAATGTTGTTGAATAAAGGAAGAAAGGGATAGGTGAATGAAGTCATTCTTTAAAAAGATATTTTTGAAAAAATTATGTTTGCATATTCAAGGCCATCTAGGATCAAACATTAACTCAGCATTCGAATTTCCTGTACAACATCCATCAACACTCTGTAGCATCCAAACTGAACCATCTACTATTTTCTGCCCGTGTGTGATGCAGTTCTGAGAACTGCTTCTTGTAGGCAAAGACATACCCCAATTGTGTGTAAGACCTTGGGACTTTTCCAAGGAGAAAATACAGTATTGACAACACATGGACATCGTGTAGTGTAGAAATGAGGGGGTGAAGTTCTAGAGTTGTGGATACTGGGATTTGAGTCCTAGTTCTACCATTTGTCAGGCATGGAGCACTGGACAAATAGCTTGACCTTTCTGAGTTCTGTTTGTTCACAAATAAAACAGAGGCAATGGTAGTATATACCTCATTGGATTTTTATGATGTTTTAATGAAATAATGCATGTAAAAAGTCTGTTATGTAGTGCCCAATAAATGTTAGTTGCTAATATTATCACTGTTTCAGTACATCTGAAGAGCTTTAGAACTGATTATTTTTTCATAGTCAGTTTCTGATCTGAATTGAATGTGAAATAATTCTAGTTGGAAGAGTCTTTGGGTCTAACCTCCTGTCAGAGGCTCATGGCCTTTATTTAGACCCCATAAATGATGAAGGCCCATTCTCCGTTTGATTATGTTTTGCCTTGAGTGGTTCACTTTCTCCTTCCATTGTTAGAAAAGCTTTGATGAAAAGACAGAATTTGAAAATAGTGGAAATAGCCTCGAAAGGGAGAACGGATGATTATCTCACCTCCAAAGGAATTACTTGCCTTTAAAAAAATGCAGTAATTCAGTCATGCTTCTCCAAGGCTATGGTTTGATCACTAGGTTAATCCTTTAGCAGTGCACATCTTCAAAGTTTGGAACCTTTGCCCCCAAAAGAACTCCCAGGCAATTTTCTGTTGTTTAAGTTGTGAAACTCTGAAAGAATATTTCCATTTGCTTTAGATGTGAGTCTACCACCTCTGGTGGATAGAAACAGCTATTTAATGGCTGCCTAGCAACATTGCTCAGTGGCCGAGGATAGGCTGTGTGATGGTTACACCCAGCAGAACACTCAGGGGCAATCAGGAAGACAGTGTAATTACACAGTTAGACATAGGCCAGGAAATGGGACGAACACCCCATATGCTTGCGAAAGTACCTTTGGCATTTGAGAGCCCATGGAGTGGGAAGTTATTTGGGTTGGTGCGCCTGGGAGCTGCCTTTGTTCTGTTATAAGCTCTTACGCACAAAAAGAACAATTCTGAGCAAACTCTTTAGGCATAAGTTTGGGCGATGTTTGTCAGTATAAAACAGAGACAGAGATAGATAGATGTCGGAAGCAGCGTATCAGAATGGCTGGGAGTGTGTGCTATGGAGTTAGGTCTGTGTTTCAGTTTTGCTCCTCTATTTCTATCTGAGTGATCTAAGCAATACTATTTAACTACTTTAAGTGTCAGTGTTGCCATCTCTACATTGGGTATGACAATGGCACTATTCATAGGGAGTTGTATGGATTAAATATTCATACAATAATGCATGTAAAGTGTTTATACTAGTGCCAAGCAATTGGAAAATAACTCAGCAGGATGGGATAAAATGCTGTGCCTCACCCCTTGGTTGCTGCCATGTGACCGTCTACAGCCTTCCCTGCCATTCTTCGACTTTCCCTTATAGAGAACACACTCACGGTTCAGCTGCCACAAGTGCAGAGGCATTTGTTTATCACAGGTATGTGGATTTGGAAGTGTATAAGCCAGATAGAGGATTGAAGGGCAGGTAGAGACTAGTATTGTCCAGTTTATACATGTCACCATGGGTCTTTGCACTGGGGAGTGAAGCTCTCTCTAAAAGACCAATAATAGCCTGTAGCCTGCAAACCAGAGTAGGCATGACCCTGAGCCCAGAAAAAGTTTTGTGAGACTTTGTAGCACTGGTTCATTTCAATCACAAAAGGACCCTGGGGAAAGAGTCAAGCCAGGCTTACCCTGTTGGAATGATGCAAACATTTGGAGTCATGTTGCACACTCAGCATGGCCAAAGACAGAGTGTTGGTGGCAATGGGGCCAGGCAGGCTTGAGTTCAAATCTTAAATTTGCCGTTTAATCACTATGTGATTTCTTCAGCTTACATAAATCAATTTTCAGTTTCTGCATCTATAAGGTGGAGATACTAATATCTGACATGTAATTTTGAATAGCTCGCAAGTGACGAATATAAAATATTTAACCAGAGCTTGGTGGATGGTATGCAGTTAATATCTAGAATTAAGATTATTATGTTAAAATTATAATTTCTATTATATCTCTTCATTCTAAAACTACATTAAAGCACACAATTATCTTGCATACGGTGAACTCTACATTATATAATACTATAAATATTTATTGAGAACCATTTTAGATTCTGCGATGACTAAACCCATTTTAGAGTCTGTGATGAAGGCACACAAGGACTGTTGTTGTCCTTAAGGAATTTATATTTCAGTTGAAGAGAAAGACACAGACAATCCAAGGCAAAAACTCCAAAGTGCTAAGCAGAAGGCATAAGCATTTTGCTGTAAGGACAAGGGGGAAACAGAAATTAATTCTTCAACAGGGGAACCAAGTAAGTCTTTACAGGGGAAGTGTCTTGACATAGGATTCTGGGGTGTGGGCATTCTTGTCGAGGGAGCAGGTGAACAAAGGCTCACGGGTAGATCTGCATGGAGCAGGGGTAGGAAATAGTGGATGGTTCAGTTTGACTGGATGCTACAAAGTGTTGATGGATGTTGTACAAGAGGTTGGAACTCTGGGTTAATGTTTGATCCTAGATGGCCCTAACTGTGCAAATACAATTTTTGCACAAATATCTTTTGAAAGAATGACTTTATTCACGTATCCCTTTATTCCTTTATTTAACAACATGTATTGAGTGCCTGCTTTCTGCCGGATATTCTACTACCATGGAAGTGTAGCAGTGAACTGGGTAAAGCCAGTGAGTTTCCAGCCTAGTGAGGAAGAGACCCATATATGTCGGTGATTCCATCAGAGTGTGCTGAGTGCTTCAGTAGCCACGGAGGAAGGGAAGGATCTGACTACGTGACCCTAGCCCACCACTGGGGTGGGCTGGGGTCAGAGAAGGCTTTTAGGGAAAATGACTCTAGGCTGAGATTATTTGAGGAAATGACTCAGAGTTAATCAGGTGAACGGGGTAGAGGGAGAATATTCTGAGTGGAAGAAACAGCATGCCTTATAGCTTAGAGGTAAGGCTGATCGTGTTGGGTCTCCAGGATTACAAGTTAGTGCAATATTGGTTGAGCATTAAGTGCGAGGTGTTTGCAGGGATGCGGGGATCATAGAGCACCTTGTAAATCATCCTACAGAGTCTGGATTTTACCTAGAAGGCTTAGAAGAATTTTAAGCAGTGTTTGCATTGGGTGCGAAGAGGCAGAGTGTTTGCATGACCCAATTACATTTGCATTTAGAAAGATAACATTCAGCAGATTAATTTCAATGTGGGGACTGCAGGAAGTTGGACTGGGAGCAAGAAGACCAATGTTGGGGCTATTGTTGTCTTCCCAGCAAATGTTTCTGTGTTTACTCGCCCCCTTATGTACCAGACTGTGGGAGAAAAAAGGGCAACCTATTTTCCGGAACCATCTCCTCATCCTGCTAATGTACAGAATGTACTTGGTTGCCTGTGGAGGGGAGGCATCACTGGGTTGATACCATGTTAGGCAATGTTTCTTGAAGTTGCTGGGAGGGGAATTGAGGCATCAGTGCTGTCCCAGTGGGGGAGGAAAAGGATCCTGTCTCTTGCCATAGGATTGCTGGGAACATGGCCTTTGCCTCCTTATGGCAGTGTTTGTATCTTGTAAAATTACTCTAGAGGTGGTTGCACTGCTTTCTAAGAGACCCCTATTTGCCTATAGAGGTGACAAGCAGGGAAAACAGTGCCCATTTACTCTAACGAGCTCTAAAGCCAACAGCAGCAGCTCCAGAGAGACACAAGTAGGGCAGCTGATTTGACAGCGATTGAGTGCACTTGTGAGCTTTTTCTTTTTCCCCTAGGAAATCAAAATAGCAAACAGCATGGTACTGGAGTGTGCTGATGCAAAGCTTCCTCCAGACTCCGAACTTGTCTGATTCACTTGTCAAATGGAGCAGTCCTGTAGATTCTAGGAGATGATTGGGGCTGCTTTTCTTAGTCCTCCAGTACAAGTGTAACTTATTCTCTGTTGCTGGCTATTTGCTTCTGCTGTGGTTGAAGAGAAAGAGAAAGAGGGGAAAATGTAAACTGGTGTTTGCTATTCATGCTAAAACTGAGTCAAGACCTTAGATTTGGGGAACTGGAGGTAAATGAAACACATTGAACTTGAAAATCAGTCACTAGCTGGTAAATAACTTGATTCTGGAACATGTTTCACAGTTGTATTGTTTTTCTTTTTTTACTGCTGCATAACAAATTACCAGCACTTAATGGCTTAAAACAGCACGAATATATCTTCCCAAAGTGTGTGTGTCTCAGGAGTCCAGGCGTGGGTTACCTGGTCCTTTGCTCAGAGCCTCACAAAGCTGACCTCAAGGACTGAGTCAACCGTGTCCACATCTAGAAGCTTGCCTAGGGAAGTCACTGGGGTGGATAATAACATGGCAATATTTACCCCATTGAGTTTTTGTGAGAATCACATGTAAATGATTCCTGTAAAGAATTTAGCCAAGTGCCTGGCACGTATTTAGCCCCCATCATTGTTAAAGTTGTTACCGTCATCATTAGTGGTTATCACACAGCTTGTTTCCAGATCTACGCGTCACAGCCCTGCCTGGTAAGGGGCCCACTTGACCTCCAGGTCCCTAGGGGCAGGCACACTCCTCTCATCAGTTGTTAGGTCACAGAGGGAGGTCAGGACCCAGCACTCCTTGCCTGTCATTAAGTAAAAACCCCAAGGACTGACAAAATGTCAAGATGCCCCTTGGAAAGAAAAAGGGCTTGAACAAACTTGCCCAAATTTGGGTTGGAGGACAGATGTAGAGGTGCACACCAGACTACTCAACACCCCGCTGCTCATAAAGTGTGACCTTTCTGCTCTAGAATCTCTTCTTGGCACTTCTTTCGAGGACCCCTGGTCTCCTATCATGGCTCTGTCGTCCCAGAGCTGCTGGGCCTAAGGGGCAGGTGTTCAGAGCCATTCCCCAGTGTCCACTGTTGGTTGAGCAGCCGTGCGGAGTGAAGGCTGTAATGGCCTGGCTGACTTTGCATTAGCAGTTCTGGTAGATTAGACTTGAGGGCACTGATTTGTACTCTTCTGGGACCAGGAATAAATTCCAGCCAGCCCAGGGGAAGCAAATTTTCAAGCCACCTGCCTTGTTCTCCACTCCCACCTCTGCCCCTTTTCTCAGTTTCATTGGACTTTCTGTATATGCAACAATCTGTGCTGGGCTAAAAGTGCCTTTTCTTCTGCATTCTGGGAGGGAAGTCCACTCAGCCTGCAACCATTTTACACATGGGCTGAGGTGGAAAATTATACTGCTTTTTAATGCCATTTTAATTGATAGGCCAGATCATGACTTAAATCATGGTACTCCCGTCTTCGATTTCCATTTTCTTCCCATAAAATACTCAGTTAATAGCTAGAGACCAGAGTTCTTCCCTAAAGAACAGCAGGAGCTGGCTGTGATGAAGGGGTTATTCCTTCTAGTTCAGGTGATCATTCATAATCTCAGGTAAACTAAGTAATAATAATGTGAGATTCAATAAAGAATTGCAATTTCCTAATAAAAAAAAGAATGTATTTCTTGAGAATCCTTCGAATTTCCTGAGAAAGAGCATTTAATAAAAAAAATACATTTCTTCATGGTAGGAGATGGGCAGGTGCGTTGGGATTTAGAGGGTAAGGGGGTGATATATATGGTGTACTTAATAGGATTTCAGTAGATTGCCTAATTGCCTTATAGAGATAGTATATCTTGGGCAGTTAGACAATTCTGTGTAAAACATGTGTAAATAGTTCCCAAGTCATTTGTGTAACATGTTCCCAAAATTTTTTCAAAAGGAAGACACCACCTCTTCCACATCAGGCCTGACAGGATGTTTTTTTACTGGATCACAGGTACATAGAATTGGATAAATCATAAACATGGTTGTCATGGCACACTTTTATTACTTGTTGTTCTGGGACCCGTTATGTTTAGTTAGCTGTTGAATAGTAAGTGCCAAGGCCTTGCTTGGTATATGTAAGGAAATGCAAAGAGGACAGTGTGACTGGAGTGAGTATTAGAATATGAAGTGAGAGAAATAACCTGGGGCCACAATCATGCAGGACTTGGATTTTATTCTATTTAATATGAGAAGCCACTGGAGTTGCTGGTACGTGCGTAAGGTTGATTAGAGTAGTGATATAGTAGAAATTAAGATCTCAAACAACCACTGTAATGACTCCTTTGAGAATAATCTTGGTATGGGGGAGAGGTGATCAAGGGTTGATGTAGGGAGATCAGGTAATAGACTTTTCCTAAGCTTTGGCTGAGAGATGGTGGTGGTGTGGACTAGGGAAGTAATATTGGCAGTCTTGAGGCATGGTTGATTCTGGATATATTTTGAGGGTATGGGCCAACAATAAAATTGTTGGGAAGATGGAGGGAAGTCAAGATTTGTGATAAATTTATGGTCGTTTTTAATCTTGTAATCCATATGTGGTTTTAATGGAAACCCTACTTAAAGTACACATTTTATATAACCAGTGTTTTCCAGTTTTTGACAGTGCCAGAGACTTAACAGTGTTGTTCAGAAGTTCTTCCTTCAGTGCACTAATTGGCTCACTCTAAAGATTTGCTTAACCAAGCAAGAGAACTACAGTTATGTACATTAGGTTTTCTAGCACACAGTCAATTCTAATAATTCTGATTAGAGAAACAAAAGATGTTGCATTTTTTAAAAATGATTATTTGGTTTTTTCCACATTTGAAGAGAACTAAAAGTCTTTTTAAATTTTTGTTGACAAAATCCTTTATTGCTAAACAAAATATATTTTAAAATTATAACAAAGTTTTATAGATAATGAAATATAAAAGGTCTCATGTGATTAAATAACATTTATAAAACACTCTCTTGAGAATTATAGTGAGATGAATTTATTTTTATTTTTTTAAATTCCAAAGTACTACAGGAGTAGTATTTGACAGTATCATATGTTCTTTGTTTTTACTTCTATTTATGTGGTCAATTAGATTTATAGATTTGTGTATGTTGAACCATCCCTGCATCTATGGGATGAAGCCCACTTGGTCGTGATGAATTATACTTGATCTAAACAAAATGATAAACAGCAGCACCATAATAGCTGGTGACTTCAACACACCTTTGCTATAACAGGACAGATCCTTCGAACAGAAAATAAACAAGGAAACACTAGACTTAATTAGAACTCTAGGACTAATGGGCCTAACAGACATTTATTGAACATTCTACCCAAAGACCACTGAATATACATTCTTCTCATCAGCTCATGAGACATTCTCTAAGATTGACCATATCCTATGCCACAAAATACGTCTCAACAAATTAAAAAAAATAGAAAGTATACTATGCATCTTCTCAGATCATAGTAGAATAAAATTAGAAATCAACAACAGAAACCCTTCTCTCCACACAAAGTTATGAAATCTAAAGAACTGACTGCTGAATGATAGTCAGTTCAAGGAGGAAATTAAGATGGAAATAAAAAGATCCTTTGAACTAAATGAAGAAAGGAAGACAAGTTATTAAAATCTGTGGGGCAAAGCTAAAGCAGTCCTGAGAGGGAAACTAATAGCATTACTGCCCATATCCAAAAGACAGAAAGTTTATAAATCAATACACTAATAAACCATCTCAAGGAACTGGAAAAGGAAGAGCAAATCAATCTGAAACCCAGAAGAAGACAAGAAATGACCAAGATCAGAGCAGAACTAAATAAAATCAATAACAAAAGAACTATACAGAAGATTAATAAAACAAAAAGTTGGTACTTTGAAAAGATAAACAAAATTGACAGGTCTCTTGCTAGATTAACCAGAAGTAGAAACGAAAAGACTCTAATAAGCTCAATCAGGAATGAAAAAGGAGAAATTACAACTGATGCTGTGGAAATACAAGATCTTCTATATTATTTTCTTGTTTTCAATTTCATTTAGTTCTTCTCTGACCTTGAACTAAAAGTTTTATTAAAATGGTAGAATATACTGTAGTATGTGGTCTACTGCAACTTATTTTTTAATTCATTATTTTGTTTCTAATGTCCATTCATAATGTGTACTGTTACAGTTTATTCATTTTTATTGCTATACAATAAATTGTATAAATATATAGTAAATAATTTATCCATATTCTGCTAATGGTTATTTGAGTAGTTCATAGATTTTTGCTGTTAGAATTAATACTGTTGTGAAGATCTTTATAAATGCCTGCTGAGGCATGGGTTAAGAGGTTCTGTATTTGCCATTTGTGATATAATTGCTGGATCACAGACTATGGAAATCTGAAAAAATTCTTTAAAATATAGTGCCAAATTATTTTTTGAATCAGTTGTATTAATTTATAGTCCTGCCAGCTGTGTTGAAGAGATTTTTAAGCACTTGCCAACATTCGATATTTTCAATGTTGTATTATCAAGCTATGCTCATCTGGCCAGTATAAAATGATATCTTTTTATGCATTTCCTAATTAGTATTGAAGTTTATTGTTGTTTTATGCTTATGGTACATTTGCTTTTTTCCTCTATGAAATTCCTATTAATATGTTTTACCAATTTTCCATTGTATTGTTTATTTGTTATTGTTTTGAAGGAGCTCTTTAGATATAATTGCTACTAATTTTTTTATTGGTTACATGTGTTGCAAATATCTTTTCTCAGCGTGTGACTTAAAGTTTCACATTCTTTCTGGTATCTTTTAATGAACAGAAGCTTTTCATTTTTATGTAACCAAATTATAAACCTCTTTTAGAATTAGTGTTTTTAGTGTGTTGTTTTTTAAAAAAATATCACTTTGCGTTTGTACATATATACTGTATTTTCTTCCAGAAGCTTTAAAATGTTGCCTTTTACATCAAGCTTTTAATCCATTTGGAATTTACTTTTATTTTTGAAATGAGAAAAAATATAATTTCAGTTTTTCCTCTGTGGCATAATAAGAAATATATATTTGGTCTTCATCCTTGGTTCTTATCATATAGCTCTTAAAACTCTTGGCTTCTACAGGGTGATGAGTGTCTTTTCTATGCTAATGAGCTGACTGGTGGCTGGCAGCCCCTAAATAGTTTCAGGATGGGGGCTGATTATCAGAAAGACTAAGACAGGATTAGCATGTTGGATCTTGCAATTTAATCCTCCTCCCCCAACCTCCAGGGAGGTGGGAGTGATTGGAGACTACACAAGTCACCCATGGCTGATGACTTAATCATGTAATGAAATCTCCATAAAAACACTTAACTACGGGGTTTGGAGGGCTGCTGAGTTGGTGAACACCTCAAGGTGCTGGGAGGGTGGCATGCTAGCAGAAGGCATGAGAGATCAGCACCCTCCCTCTTCCTGGTGCAGCTCTTCCATTTGGCTGTTTCTGAGTTGTATCCTTTATAATAAACTGAAAATAGTAAATAACGCACTTTCCTGAATTCTATGAGCTATTCTAATGAATTATCAAATAGTGGGGGGAGGACGTCATGGGAACCCTTGAATTTGTAGCCAGTTGTCAGAAGTACTGGTGACAACTTGGGGCTTATGACTGGCTTCTGAAATGGGGGCAGTCTTGTGGGATTGAGGCATTAATTTGTGGAATCTGATGCTGAGTCCAGGTAGATAATGTCAGAATTGAATTGTAGGACACCCAGCTGGAGTTGGAGAGTTGGAGAAGCGGTGTTGGAAAACACAGCATGCATTTGGTGTGAAAATCATTGTGAGTAAAAACAGTTCAGATACCCATATGGAGAACAATTTATCCAAGCATTATTTATTGACTAGCTCTTTCTTTACACAATGATCCACAATGTATGGATATATATCGGTATCTATCCCTCTCTCTCTATTGCCTCTCCCTCTCTCTACTATTTCATTTGTCAATTTCTCTAAATCTGCGCCAGTATTACTGCATTGTTATAATTACTATGGCTTTAGTATAAATGAGGTCTTATGTCTAGTCATAGAAGTGATTCCTTCCCTGTCCAGTTCGCTTGAGAAATGGCTTTGTTTTGCTTCCATGTCTAATGTATATATTTACTATGGAGAACATTTAAGTTGTCAATCACTTTACTTCACCACATGGAATAAATCATTCAAACAATGTTGCTATTGAAAAGTTAGCTCTCAGATTATCCTTTACTTCTTTGAAGATAATCGTCATTTTTGGGGTCTCATTTAAAAATTTTTCTGCCTATTTTTTTTGTCACTGATTTAATCAAGTATTCTTTTTATTTATTCTATTTAGCTTTTGTTGGTCGTCTTGAATATGAGGCTTGATGTATTTCATCAGTTCTGAAAAATTCACAGGCATTATTTCTTTTAATAGAGTTTCTGTCTGTTTTCTCCTTTCCTTTTGGGACACTAGTTATACATATGTGAGGTCTTCTCCTTGTGTTCTCTATGCCTCTTACTCTTTTTCTATTTTCCACATTTTTGGTGCTTGATTCTGATTTTTTTTCTTCTATTTATCTTTCAGTCCATTGATTCTGTTTTCACCTCTGTCTAATCTGCTCTTAAATCTGTGCACTGAATTCTTTTAAAATTATATTTTTAGATATATAAATTTACAAGATTTTACTTCCGTTTATTTCTTTTTCAGGTTTCTATTACAGCAGTTTTTATAGTTTCCAATTTCCTGTCAAAATAGTAATGCTTGATTTTTGTTTCCTTGAACAAAATAAACATAGTTGGTCTGTGTCTGCTAATTCTACTACCTAAAGTCCTGTGAGTCTGTTTCTGTGTTTTGTTGTTTTGCCAGTTCTTTTTCATGATGTCTATGTCATATTTATGTCTTCTTTTCTTTCACTGTTTCCTGGAAATTATATTTTAAAATTTATGTGTAGAAATAACTAAAGTTCTAAGATGCTATTACTTCTGTCCAATGCAGATTTTCATTTTCATTTTTCTCACTGACACTTTTAGGATTCATTCCTTCTAGTTCCCAGCACAAAGTAAAGGATGTCTTACTAAAATTTCTATTTCTGGTGTGTCTTGGGCTTTGATTTTTTTTTCCCTCTAATTCTGTGAGTTCACTTAGAGCAGATGCTTATGGTATCTTATCCATATCTCCTTGGGCCTTATTATTATATTTTATCCACCACTGACTTTGGACTGCCAGAATCTAATCTTTGTCTAAAGACTTTCTCTAGTAGCCAGAACTCTGTGTAGTCATATGAATGACAGGTCAGCAGTGTCAGAGAACAGATGCTTCCTTTGGAGTCACACTCAATCAGTGACTGATAAGAGTTGGTGTATGAATGTTTCATCTCCCTTTCCCCTAGGGTGAAATCATTTTTATTCACATGTTCTATACTACTTCTCAGAGTTTCACAGTAGGATTAAGCCCCTAGGGTGCAAACTAGCTTAATAATGTCATTATTTTTTTGATATTCTTTCCCGAACTACTCCCCTACCTGTGTTTTCTAGTATTACCTTTCAATAAGTTACTTACATTGCAATTATTGCCTTAAGAAACCGAAAGTTACTATGCCAAGGTACACTTCAGTCTCTCACATACCTTGTCTGGATCAGTAAACTCTCTCAGTGCAAAAGTGGACCTGATTATAGACGCACTTGTTTGGATTCACGCCTTCTTTTGGATTTCAGCTTAGTATTTTCCCATCCTCTTGTTAACTTCTCAATATGATATAAAAGTTCTTCTTAGAAATATTTAACTGCTTTTTAAAGTTGTTTTCACTGAAAAACTTAGTCCAAATAATGTAGCCCACTATTAACAGATGTGGAAACTAGAACCATTATCTCTTTATATATTTTTCCTGTTTATTCCTTCATTCTTTAAGATTCTAAATAGGCATATTGGAGACTATTAGACTTTCTCATTCTTTCTTGAACTTCTCCTCTGTAGTTTCCATTTTTTCCTCTCTGTGTTATAGCCTGATACATTTATTTATCTATTTCAAATCTTCTATCAACTATTTCTAATCTGCTATAAAAACCTTATAATTTTTTCTTTCACAATTATATTTTTCTTTCACAATTATATATTCTTTTTTCAAAAATATTTCTGGTGCTTATTTTTTGATATTCCATTTTTGTTTCTTTAAACATTTCATTTGTATATTTTTATAATATATTATGATTCTAGTATCTGTAGTCCTTAGTGATCTATGTTTTATTGTTTCTGATGATTTTTACTGATGGTGGTTTATTTCCTTGTGTTTCTTGATCCTTGAGTATGAACTCAAGTCTGGTTATTATTAATCTGTAGTAAACTTGGAAATCTAAGTTGAGTTTCTTCCTCCAAGGAGAAATTATTTTTGATTCTGCTAAAAGCCAGAGAGTGCTATTGAACAGTGGTCACTCTATTCCTAATCTTAGGTCCTTACCTTAATTTGTGAGTCTCGGATTCAATTACTCCACCTTGCTATTGGGTCAAGGCTTGGTTTCCCCATCACAGCTGTGATACAAATTCTTTTCCTTAGAACAATCTATGACTTTTGGGTGTACTTTCTATTCATGATTCAGCAATCATTTTCCTTTTTATTTGGGATTTCTCTTATTTTAAAAAATCCCAGCAAAGCAAAAATGGAAAAAGAGAGACAGAGAGATAGACAGAAAGACAGATAGATTTTAGCCAGGATCTAATTGTTTTGTCATGTGAAAGGAGAATCTACTATGCCATACTGAAAGAAGCAGAAACTCCATTTTGAAATTTTAATTCTATCTCATCGATGGTCCACGTTAAAAATAAGGCTCATTGGATGAATGTGTTAACTTTGCTAACTTTTTAGAAGCTAAACTTCAATTCAGATCCTTTGTCTTCTGTCTATTTAAATCTGGTCTTTGTCGGAACTTTAAAAATCTCACACATTATGTAGAATATATTTTTTTGCAAGCCCCTGACCTTGTTCATAATTAGGCCCACATTCTGTTGGTGTTCTATTTGGTTTTTTGTTACTGACAAGATTGTTAGATCAGTGACTTTTAAACCCTACTACACATTAGAAATACCTGGAAAGACTTTTTTTAAGAAAAAAAAGTCCTTGAGTGTAACCCAGATCTTCTCAGATTCTTAGGTATTGATACGCTGGGGAAGTGGAGCGCAGGGACTGGCATTTTGAATCAGCTCTGTGTACATTCTGGTATAAAACTAGGTTTCAATATCATCAATCTAGAAAATGTCTATCTTGCCTATGAAAGACATTCTTTGAAGTTCATTTTACTGATCTATTAATTTGCTCATGCTTCCCCTCTGCCCCAAATATTTCCTGAGGACCTGATAAATACTGCGGAGGCCATAAGGGTTAATGGAACACATCTGCAAGGGGTTTATAGTCTACACAGTAGGATTGGGCATGCATTCAAATATCAAGGCTATTGGCCAAGATGGGTAGTTGAGATCTTTATGGATACCAAAAACCTTAAGAAAGAAGAATCAGAAGAACCATAGAAAAACAGAGTTTTCTAAAGGTCTTGTGGTCAGTTGAGCAAAAATTCAGTGAACACAACAGAAGAGTTTTCTTTCTGCCGATTTAACCAAATGTTTGAATTCTCTGGAATTGTAAGAGTATAACAATCTACTCTGTCTTTCTATACTTTGGTAAATAGCTGTTAAAAATAGACCTTCAACCTTGAATGGCTGTGTGGTAATAGAAGTGTCACCGGCGGAAGTATGACTTCCTGTCAATAAATATTTACTACCAAGGTCTGGATTTATGGTGGCAATTACTATCTCCATGTTGATTGTCTCCTGGTAAGTTAATGACCACCTCAGCAGCACTTTGTGTCCCACAACTAGTCAGGCTTATCAATAGTTGAAAGGGGTAGCAATCTATATATAGGCTGAATCAAGCTTTGACGTATATATACCTGGAAAAGGTAAAGGAAGGGAAATTATGTTGTCTTTGAAATATATGGTTGTGGTAGATTTGCAATTGTGGAACCAAGTCTGATAATTCTTTCAGGTTTTAGCTTAATGGTCATCTCTTTAATAAATCCTTTCTTACCACTCTCATGAAGATGATCTCTTTGTTATTTTTCTACTATTGCACCCATTTTGTTTCCTTTATGACACTTATTACAAAGTTGCAATTATATATTGTTCTTTTTTATTGTTTACTCTTTCTCTCTCTCACTGGAATGTAGCTCTTTGAGCCCATAGATTGTATCCGCTTAGTTCATCTTTGTATGTCCAGAGCCTGGAAATGACTGGAACACAGGGAGCTCATTAAATATTTGTTGAATGAATGAAAAGTGCTACTGGGCCACAATAGTGAGGAATGCTGAATCACTGTTTGGTGAATTCGATCCAAACTCATTCTAAAATTACTCATTCTTTAATTTTACTTTATAATAATCTTTTATACTTACAGGGTACAGTTCAGTGAAAAATATTTTAGTTATAGTCATACTTTGTTGTGGCAATAATCATCTCTTTGCAGACAGTCTTCTGATTGTCTCTGCGTGCAGTCCATCCTAAACATGGATACTAGGCTGTATTTCTAGAACATTCCATTCTGTCCTGCTTCTGCTCAAAGCATTCAACAGCACCCTGTTATGTAGAGAATACAATTGTATTCGTTCCACTGCTGCTTCCATTCTCGTTTCAGCTTTCCTCTCTAACTTTATCCCTCATCTTCCCTTGGTGAAATTTCTACTTCACTGATACTGATCTATTTATAGACGTCTCTTTTTCCACCACCCCAAACCATTCAAATATATCATGCATTTTCCCCCTAGATCATAGGGTTGCTTCCATTTGGTATGCCATCCTGTTTTTAATCTATTAAAATCCTACCAATCTAAAGATTCAACTTTTAATGAAGTCTTGCAAATCAATCTAGTCCATGAGTTGTTCCTTCATTTTTATTGTCCCAAAGCCCAGATATTCCTTTATTTTCCCCAATAAAATCATAAACTTATCTGATTTTGTTACATAAATTTTTATATGTATATTCTGTACATAAAAATAGCTTATAAATGTCATGTATAGACTCTTCTGTATTCCTCCAACTCCTTACTCAGTGCAATTCATAGGGTAGATACTCAAAAAGTAATTGATTGATGAATAAGTGAATAAATTAGTAAATGTATCTTGCGGGTATAGTATGTTAGCAGTGGGATCTCGATCAGGATATTGGATAAGATCCGAATTCTCTTCCAATAATGATTGATATTTGATTTATATTGGATACCTTGAGCATAGAGTTAAGAATTCTTGGCTCAGCCCTATCAGTATGAAGAATGCCGTATCAGTGTGTCTGCCTGGGTGAGGCAAAGGAAGTGGCAGGTTACATGACTTAAGTTCATTTGAAGTACATGAAATTGCCTTTGTAGTTTAAAAAATGGCCAGATATTGGCAGCTTTATATTGTTCAAACTAATAGTTATCCTGAATTTTAGATTATTTTGTACCATATAAAATGCCTTGACACTCTTTTTGTCAGAATTCACATCAGTAAATTCGTTCGGTGTACATCTATTATCAAATAGTTGGCAAAATTTCCAGATCAGTTAGATGGTGCAGCTATGACTAAATATGGCTTGAAGTTTACAGATGGGTAAGACTGAGTACTACCTTTTCTAAGGAGAATAAATGAAAATAAAATATTCTGGTGTTAAATGGTGGAGTTATTAAATTCACTTGCTAATACATAGGATAATTTATCTATTTCCATGTTATTTTTAGGAGTCTTATAATTTAATGAAATATTGTCATGACTTTTCTCAGATCTAGAAATCTTTGATAAAAATTTAGCTATTTAATTTTCATATCAATATTTGAGATTATCCTTATAACAGTTTCTAATTAGGTTCAGCAAGGTTAACTCTACTAATGTGCTTATGTTTTCTGCTATGTAGTATATTTTGACCATATGGAGTCCCTGATTTGCATTTAGTGTTTGCCATCCATCTACTCAATGGACTATAGGACAACGTCAAATGATTAATCATTGAGGGAAGAAATGTTGGGGCTCAAAACAGGACAAACCATTAATGAACAACTTCTTTAGCATGAAATATTTTAATTCTGCCTCTCAAGCTATAATTAAGATGTGCAAAAAAGTCATACATTGCTCAGTGCATTATACTATGCAGTTTTTGAATTTTTATTTTGAAAACTTCTCTTAAAGTCAAGACAGAAAATAATTGGTCTCATGGACTAACTCTGATGTTTAGGTCCCGGTTGTCTAGAGGCCCATACTGGGAAGAATAACTGGGTTTGTCTGGGGGAAATATTCTTCATTTGTTGGTCCTTCTGAATAGTTAGTGACTTATAGTAGGCAATAAGACTTGGTTTAGGAGTTTGAAGAACAGGAACATGAACAAGAACTTGGCTTGCAAATGAGAAAAATTTGATTTCAGAGTTGGAAGAGTAAGAGTCTCCCAGAATTTTGGCTGATTTATGGGCTAGTGGAACCAGACCCCTAAACTGTGGTTCTGAGGCTTCGCTTCCACGATAAACACCAAGTTCAATTAGTATGTCCTTATGTTTTCTGTCTGTAAAACAAAGGTAAAACTGTGTTACCCTTTTCTTTGTATATTAATAACCTCCCTTCAAACAAACCTCACCAGAGAAAAACACTTAAATAAATTAAGTAATTAAGTAATTTAGATGGGAGAATTATATTTGTCATCTTCTTTATATTTTAATGTGTGAGTTACCTTTACATTTCCTTTCATTTCTTTTTTCCTTCTTTTCTTCTTTCTTTCTTTTGTTTTTCTCACAGCCCAAATAGACTTTTGAATAGATATGAGAAAAAGAGTATTAGGAAAGGACACCTGTTGCCTTCATGTATCTGAATTAATTTTTTTAGATATATTGAATAACTCAGGGTGGTATGATGGAAATAAACTTAAAAAGTAGACATGTAAACATTTAAGAACAGAGGGAGGAAACTCACATATCTTATTCAAATATAAATGATGATTTCTTTATCCTGAAAGAGGAACGCCACTTTTGATGATCTCACGTTTGTAGGGAGGACACAGACATTAGGTGAATCTGATTCACAAAGAGTCTAACTGGAAGAGCTGGAAAAATAAATTGTAAAACCTGAGAGTCTAAGCAGGATTTAATAATCTGAAGTCTTCCTTTTCTGCTAGACTCTGAAGCTCATTAAGGGCCAGGGAATGACATACTTAATAATACTGGAATCTAGTCTAGGGCCTGGAACATTGAAGTATTAAATGAGAATTTGTTGAATTAACCAGTGGATGCATGAATGTAGGGAACTGGCCAAGATGGCGGTTGGCCAGTTTCTGACATTTTATTTCCATTGTCTGCGATGACTTCCAGCTCTTTGATTTCCTGCTTCCAATCTACAACCTGCCTTTGCCTCTTCCTTTTGTACACAAAGACTTTGCTTTCTCTCTTCCGGTTGGTTAACCTGTCATAGAAAGACAGTGCTCGAGGAATATATGGTGCTGGGTAATTGATAGTAAGTGACATGGCTGATATGTGATGTGGCATTTACTGACTCTAGTTTTGAAGTGTTGTGTGTTTGTGTGAGCACATGTGCACACAAGTGTATGTGCCCATTATGACTCTGCTTAAACTTCACCACTTGTTAAATTAATATGATAAGATTGTGAGTAATTTGAGGTTTTATTTATCACCTAGTAATGATCAGTTAACATTTTATAATTAAAAAATTAAAGTATACATAAAATTTTCATAACTTTAACTTAATGAGTCATAAATATTCTTAATAAATATACCTCTATATAATCACTTTTGTGGCTAAGTTGGACATTTAGGTCATTTTCAATTTTTACTTTCATGTATAACATACTGATGAATATCTACATAGATACGTCAATGAACATGTTATAGAATATTTCATTTTAATACATTAAAGTAAGCAGAATTCTTCAAAGCAAACTGGGATGAAAGGAAGAACCAGAAAAACAATAAAATGTAAGCCCCATTTCTATAATTAGTAAGAAAAATGTCTGTTATTTATTATTAATGCATCATGAACTAGATATACACTGAATCAAAGAAAAAAACCCACATAATATTTATCAGTTGGGCACAGATGAAAAAAGATAAACTCATTGTCAGTATGGGTGTGGGGAAATAGGCATACTCATGCTCTATTTGTGAGAGTAAACCCTGGTGCAATTTTTCTGGAAATTATTTTTAATTTACATATTGAACTTTTATTATGGAAAATTTCAAACATATACAAAAGTAGAATATCATAGTAAACCTCTGCGTATGCATTATGCAGTTCAAAAATTAGAAACTCACAGACAATTTAGTTTCATGTAAAGCTCATTTCCTAACAAATACCTACAATTACTTTGAAACAAATCCCATGTATAATTTCATTCACAAATATTTAATATTACATCCCAAAGACAGAGATTCCTTAAAAATATTATCATATCATAATCAAATATAAATATTTTAACAGTAATTCCTTAATATTATTAGTGTTCAAGTTCCCAGATTGTCTCATTTGTTTCCTACAGTTTGTTTGAGTTAGGATCTAAATAAGGTCATACTTTGTAGTCAGACGATTTTTCTAGAAAGTCTCTTTTAATCAATGAGTTCATTTGCCACATCTTTTTTTCCTTGTAATTTTTGTGGTTGAAGAAATCAGATGTTTTTTTCTATACGGTTTCCATAATTTTGAATTCTGCCGATTCCAATGCAAATTGTTATTTATCTGTTTGATTATTCTGAGGCATAGTTCATATGGTAAAGGCAGGTTATGTACTTTCTCCCTGTCTTTTGTCGTCCTCTTCTGCCTTTTCTTCTTTTTCTTTTTGTTTTCATAGCATTAAAAGTCCTGTGATTTTCTATTTCAGTCTCATTATAAATTCATGGATTAAAACTAGTGGGTGTTTTAACATATTGTAGTTATGATTCAAATTGTCCCAATTTAATTTTGGCCAATGGTTACCTGTTCCAATTGGCTCTTGGGTCTTTCTGAAATGACTCTAGATGTCTTTCATGAATTCTTTGGTCACACAATGTTTCAGGCTTATTTTCTATATTTCCTACCACAGACTTGTATTTAGCCATTTCTCTAAGGAGCCCTGATTCCTTTAAAAGGGAAATGGTATTTAGAGGACTCAATTTTGGTAATACAAGTGCTCCTTGCTACTGAGTTTATCCTTTTTTCTATACTTTTTCAATAGGCAAAGCTAGGAATATGAAGATATTCCTATATCTAGTTTTTGAAGATAAACTAGAGCATGAGTTTTGCTGATACTTTCGATCCATATTCAAGACTACAGGCTTTTTTCTTTATCCTATCAGTCTTATATCCATTTTCCTTCTCCCATCTTGAACACCTCAACTTTCAAGAACGTTAGCAAAATTACTATTTCGCTTAATCATGCAATACACTCATAGTAGTCTTAGAATAAGAACACCAACACTATTGCCAGCAACATGATTATTAAAAATCGTTTTTATTTTCAATTCTCTCTTTGCTTATTGTATATTGTACTAAGAAGATATAGTCAGGTTACTGGTTTTTATAGGCCATTTGCAATAGTTACTCTGTCATTATGTTTTCTCTCTGTCATTATATGTTTCATTTTACTGTCAATGTTTGCAGGTTGCATTTTTATATTAAATTTTATAACTTTCAAATATCATGTTTTTGATGTCAAGCTATAAAACAAGGTAATTAAGACAAATCCAGCGGCCGGGCGCGGTGGCTCAAGCCTGTAATCCTAGCTCTCTGGGAGGCCGAGGTGGGCGGATCGTTTGAGCTCAGGAGTTCGAGACCAGCCTGAGCAAGAGCGAGACCCCATCTCTACTATAAATAGAAAGAAATTAATTGGCCAACTAATATATATAGAAAAAAATTAGCCGGGCATGGTGGCACATGCCTGTAGTCCCAGCTACTTGGGAGGCTGAGGCAGCAGGATTGCTTGAGCCCAGGAGTTTGAGGTTGCTGTGAGCTAGGCTGACGCCATGGCACTCACTCTAGCCTGGGCAATAAAGTGAGACTCTGTCTCAAAAAAAAAAAAAAAAAAAAAGACAAATCCAGCTTCAATTCTTAACTCTCAACCCTATTTACTTTCTATTCTTACAAGAACCAGTTTTAAAAATGGTATAGTTTGAGTTTTAATTTTTCAAAAATATAATGAATAGTGTAAATATATGTATGTTTTCTCTTATATTTTACACACTTGTCTCCAACTTGATTTTTTTCATTTTGTACTTTATTGTGGTGCTCACTCCATGGTAGTAAATATAGACAGTCCCTATTTTTTTACAGTATTCCATATTTGCCTCTAAGGATGGGCAATGTGGTTGTTTCATGTCTTTTGCCATTGCAGCATGCTGCATTTAATTTATGAGCCACTCTTGAGCCAACTTAAATGTGTATTTCTGTAGATAGGATTGTTGCCTCTGGAGAAATCTCCCTCTCTCTGAGTACACTTAGGGGTAGTGTACAGAATGTAGGATGAGGTCTATAGAGGTGAAGAACATGCATCAAACAGTGAGACTGCTATAGTGTATCTGCCAGGCATCCTCAAACTATGGCCTGCAGGCCACATGCCACCCGTCTAGGACATTTATCTGGCCGGCTGGGCATTTTTGCCACCGCTGCCTGTCCTGCTTAGCAGCCGACTCATCCCGGGCCCATGGTGCGCACTCTCCAACGGTCTGAGGGACAGTAAACTGGCCCTCTGTTTAAAAAGTTTGAGGACCCCTGGGACTAAAGCACAATAGCATTCAGTACCAAGTGGTCTTTAGTGTCTAGCTGAGGAAGTTTGGTCTTTACTTCTAAGGCAAAGGAGACTCAGGGAAAGATGTGCAGAGTGAGAGTCAAGTGCGCATATGAGCATTAATGAAGCTAGTCAATGACTCTCTGCTAAGGAACAGGTTTCCCCATAGCGTTTCTCACAGAGCAGGGTTGTTTAGCTTTTTACTATGGAGGCTTTGATTTAGTGTGGGATATTTGCGATTTTCCTATGAAAAAAAATTCTCAAGAGCTTTTGAGTAATCAGTGAGGCCTAAGCACTTTGTCAGCTAAAGTGCCCTGAAATCAATGCCACGGTGCTGCCATGAACATATTAATTTCATTCCAACATTCAAATTACATAGATTATTACTCTCCATGGTCCACTTCACCCAGAAATTGCTGAATTTTCCCTTCCTTTGTACTATGAAATGGTCTCTTCTCCAAAGTGGAAAAAATATTTGAAATTTTGCTTTATTATTTTCATCCCTATATTTTAAAATAGATACTATTTTTTTTAAGCCAGTGCTAGCTGTGATAGTATGGCCAAATCAATATGAGTCTTAACTTCTTATTTGGAAAAGGAGCAAGTTAATCTCTTCAGAGTTAAGAACCCATGTTTCTGTGAGCTTGGGCATCAGGTGTTTTTCTATAGTGTTATGGGAATGCTGAACAATTCAATATTCCCATTATTCTGCACAGTGTCAGTTTTTCCCTAATATATTCACAGGTTTTAATTAATATCAGTGTTTTCCTGAGGGTGTAGGCATGAAACGGGGTATCTTTGGGGCACAGAATCTGACAAACTGATTCTAAAGATTTTCTGGAATAATTGACAAAGGTAATTAAAAAAAAATAAGACGAGAAGAATTTGCCCCAAAATGCTAAGATGCATGTTAGACTTTCAATCATTTAGGAGGGCTAGTATAATACAAGTATAGATTGACATTAATGAAATTCCTGAATTTATTTATTTATTCTTCTAGTAGGCATTCATTGGTTATCTGACATGTTTCAGGCATGTTCTAGGTTCAGAGAATATAATACTGAACAAGCTAGCCAACGTTCCAGCTCTCATTGAGCTTACATATTAATGGGGGAGTTAAACAGTAAATAAATAAGCAAACATATACATAAAAATAAGAAAATACTAGACTGCGATAATGCTATGAAGAAAATATTAATCAAATAGTAGTATAAAAGAATAGAGAATACCTGAGTACTTAAGGGATGTTTCTCATTGGGCAATCAGAAAAGAGATCTCATGGATGTGACTTTTAGAACATATCCCAGAGTGACAGGAAGAAACCATCTGATAATCTGGGGAAGGACCAGACCTAGGGAGAGGGAACAACTTAGTTTTTAAGAATGAGAAAAAGCCAGTGAGCCCTAAATGTGGGGAGAAAGGAGGTAAAGTTGGAACAATAGGCAGGAAAAAAGTATGGTTTTAGAGGTCTGTTAAGTGCAATTCAAAACTCCTCCCATAATCCTAGTACATAATTTATATGTGGTACATATTAGAATATCATGCAAGTTAAATAATGCATCTGAGACCAATGAGGAGCTGATGAGCCATTCAAAAAGTGGTGATAGATAAATGTGTTGTTTGTGCAAAAGAATCCTATCCTTGCATGAAACCATACAACAAAATAAATTATAAGCGGATTTAAAAATTTAACATAAAAATGAAACCATGAAATACTAGAAGGAAGCATGGATAAATATGTATATGATTTTGGAGGAGAAGGAACTTTCTAAATGTAAAATCAGTGTGAGAAATCACAAAGGAAAACACTGTTAGAAAAATGTCTGCAATAAATGTGGCAAACCATATAAAGCTCATAAAATAAGCCAGAAAAGCACTTACACCTCAATTAAGATGATGAGAAAAGACGTGGACAGGTAATTCACATAAGAGTAAATGCAAACATTCTCTGAACTGATGAAAAAATATTCAACCTTACTTGGAATAAAATAAATTTTACAAGGAACAAAGGAAGTGATATGATTTTTGTCTGTTAGGGTGGCAAAGAAAAAAATAATAATATTTAATCCTACTTACTGATGGTATGTGTAGTGGTCTGGATCTATTTAGGTACTTGTCATGTGAATTATACTCTTTCAACCTTTAATCTTTGCTTTTTGGTAATATGTATCAAAAGTATTAAAATTTACCTCGGATAGACTAATCGAACATCCAGGAGTCTTTCCAAAGGGAGGAATCAGAGTTGTGGTTAAAGATTTAAATGCAAAGACATTTACTAGAACCTGGCTTGTAAGAGTATTAATAAAATATGAGTAACAACCTAGTGCTCAATTATAGGGCAAGGGTGCAAAAATACAATTATGTAACTATTGAAAATTAAGACTAAGCATAAAAGGAGAAGTTTAAACTGTTCGTGCAGTAGGTATTTCATGAAAAAATACTAATTTTGTGTTTATTTAACCAGCCACAGCTTATTCATTCTAGTTCTTTTTGTCTCTCTCTCTCTCTGGAAGAAAATACAAACCTCGCTTAGTGTGGTAATGAACTGGAGATCAAATGATAGATGACTTTCATTTTCTTATTTATTTTCTATATTTTCTGAATGCTTTACCATCAGTATATACTATTTTTATGATCAGGAGAAAATGACTATTATCTTACAAGTAAAAGGCATCCCCTAAATCACAAGCATGTAGGTTTTAAGTAGTCCTTGAGTGACAGTCATTGCAGGATGCTGCTTCCTTTCCACACGTGGGTCCTGCTGGTGCTGCCTTGCAAGGGAGGATGGGAAGAATCACCGCTAATATTTTTGAGAGAGTGCTGCCAGTTGGGCAAAGAAATGAGTGCAACTGTGAGTAAGAGGAAGTGCTTCAGGGGAGAATGAGGCAGGACTGAGCTGCCAGGTCAGTCCATTTATAACACACGCATACCCTCACTCTTTGAATTATTTTAATGACACCCTTATTCTACTACTTAATGTCCTACCAGTTAAAGATTAATTTGAGATAATAATCTCCTATATAGAAATATGAATATAAATATAAGAACAATTAATCTCTGGGTGGATTATGGGTCTATTAATTTATTCTTGCTTAAGTGGGATTGGGGACAAAAGCAAGCAGTCAGACGGAACACATTTGAAGGGATAGGAGTTTTCTTCATGGGAAGGAAAGGCAGGACTTTGTCATATGGTGTGCCTGCTACCATGTAAATGGGAGATGTGCTGCCTAAGGGCTCGGGGCAACATGACCACAATGGATGGTTTCTTAGCATGTCTAAGCTTCAATTGCGTTACTTATATCATGGGGAAAATATCTACCTATCGGATAAAAATACCCATAGAATAAATAAGGTAATACTTAGAATATTGGGGTGTGCGATAAATGGTAGTTGATGGTAATGATGACAGTGATGACATTAACGGTGAGCAGGAGAGTAGTTCCGAATGAGCGGAAAGATCCTAAACATCACTGGGGCTGCTGGAAGGGCAATGAGATTTTTCTCTTTCACCGTCTGGCAGCTTGAGCCTTTTTGTACCTAACCTTAACAATCAGGCAAAAATAATCCATTAAGAAATTTCTACTCTCTCTTTCTAAATTGGTGGCTTCCACTGTGGTAGACACAAAATCTTTCTTGTTGCTACTCATTTGTTGTCGTACTTCAAAGTAAATTACTCAGTGGTAACCCGGTAGCCTGAAAAATAAAATTAATTTATCTTCAAAGCTTGTTTTCATCCAGGGAGTAGCTGAGTCATCCAGGGAAAATCTGAGTCAATTACTAGTGAATCAAGGAAATGGAAATGACATTTTACAGTTAGGCTGCAACTGAATAAGGAGGACATGATAGGGCTGTTTGTAAAGTTTGCCTGGTGTACCTTATTATAATGTAATGGAAACCCATAAGGAATAGCTAATAAAATTGAGTATAAAGTATTACGCTTTCTTAAAGTGCTATAGAAAAGCCAAATTTTACTATTTATGCTCCTATGTAAACATCATTAAAGCTAGGTTCTCTATTGCCCCAAAAGATATATTTGAGCATCTCCTGCAAAATTAGAGCTGAATTTTATGACTCTCTTTTCATGGGTATATGCTCTGTCAGCAGATGTTAACCGAAGATGCATGAAGAGAGAGTCAATTTGACGCCGGCCTCTTTCTAATGCTTGCTGATGTATGAAACACCCCAGCCACCACGGCCCGAAGGCTAGAGAAAACTGCTTTGCCACAAAGAACAACGTAAGTCTCTGTGCTTTCCAAGCTGGAGAAGAACTGCTTTTACAAAAACGCCACACACAAATAGTAAACCGTTTCACACTCTTTTCCCAACTCTATGATATCCAGCAGTGGCCAAGTTTAACCAGCCAAGGGTTGGCAATAATGACTATGTGGCTCAATCTAGAAGTTTCCCAACTGTTCCTGGGCTCAGTGCTGTATCTGCATTTTACTGGCACCATTTCCGAATTCTAGGTAATGACTTCAGTAGTCATGGCCAGTGTTAACCTGATGCCAGGCCCGCTCAGACCCTGGGATTATTTGTCCTTTACAATAATCAGTGATTTTCACTGAATAGAGTGTGCATGTGCACATGTATTTTACATTTAGTTCCTCTCCCCTCTCTCTCTCTTTATCGTAGTTTTTTCCCCTGGAATTAGAGATAACAAGGATTGTTGAGAAACACTGGATAGTAAGTCAGAAGATTATAATTACAGTCCTGGCTCTATAACCATCTATATATTTGAACGTGAATAAGTTATTTAAGTTCTCTGGGCCTGAGAGTTCCCACTAGTACTATTAGGGAATTGAATTTAATGATCTCTAACTTTCTTCCCTCTTCTAAAAATCCAGTGAGTATGACCCACCGCATACTCAGAGATTTGGGGACTTTTGAAGGATGGAAGAGAAGCATAAGAGACAGTCTATGCCCACGGGGAGCTTATATTCTTCTTGAAGGAAGCAGGGAATAAATAACAAAATGAACAGGCATGTGATTAAAATAAGTGATTGGCTAATGAGTAAGCAGCAGATAGGAAACTACGTGTTAGGCATTGGACTTAAGGGCTCTTTAAGCAATGCTGCTGGTGAATATTGAGTTGTCAGGGAAAGGCAGGCTATTGCGAAGTGCACTGATGGGGGAAGTTTCACGCAGAAAGTAGGATGCATGTAAGAATATGTACAGTGGTGGGCATGCAGGGGATGGCATTCCTGGCAGGAGAATTGGCAGGAGCAAAGGGGAGGACACAGGCTGACCACTGTGGGTCTGGTTTCTCTCTGCCCTTCTGTCCCTGCATTTTTTAAAATTTAATTTTGCTTGTAAGAAATCTGCTTTTGTGAATTAAATACCACTTTTCTTTCTCTTCATCTTCTCTTCTCATCTTCACTTCTCTTTCTCTTTCTTTTCTTTCTCTTTCTCTTCACTTTTCTTTCTCTTTCATTCTGAGTTCTAAGAAAGGGTGATGAAGAGTCTGGAATGATGGACTCAAAATCTCTGGATGAGCCTGGAATGTCTTTAGGTTTCAAGAGCACAAGTTAATGACATGATTCACTTTTGAGGTTCATGGACTCACCACCTTTCACCTGTGATGATATCCTAGAGGAGAAGTCCACACCAGTAGTGTGCTCTTCCCATGTGTGTACCAAGGCTTGGCAGTAACCCTGGCTCTTACACTAATATCTCATCCCATTCTGTCCCACTGAAGAATGTATACTAGAATGCAAATTAGCAGGGGAGACATTGTTACAGGCATTACTTTAGTTCACTCCATTGAGAAAGGGGTTCCCTTGCAAACTTGGGTAATCTAACCATTTTAGTCAATAGTAAAGAGAGATTTCACTTGTTGAGTGTTTAGTATGTGCTAGGCATTATGCCAAGCACTTTTGGAAGCTTATCATTTGGACATCACAATAACCCTGTGGCGTAAAGACATTTGTTATACTCACCTTTTTGTGTATCTGGCTCTGTGTCAAGTGTTTACACGGATTACCTATTTGATTCTAACTTGGGCACCGTAAAATGTTTGCTGTTGTTATCGTCATTTTATAGATGAGGAAACAGACTCTGAGACAGGAACAGACTCGTATAAGTGTTTCCCTGATAGTAAGTGGAAGAGTTGGGCTCTGCACCACATTTTTGTGACCCCAGAGACTGTGTTCTTAACCACAATACTATAAATAAAAATGACCAGTAGCACCTCCCACAGCCGATCATAACCCAAAAGTAGGACTGTCCCTGTGGTTGAGAAATACTGATGTGCAGGATTATTTTTTGTAGTTTCTTTCAAGTTGCACTGAATACGGCTAATTTGAATCAGGCAATTTGAAAAGCAAAAAGATAACTGGTAACACTAGGACACTCATACCTTGCTGAGCAACAGCATTTACTGTTTGGGATAATGACTAGAATAATGATGTTTTCCCTGATGATGTGGTGTGTGACCGGTCCTTAATTTATCCTGTGCAGAACACAGGTGATGCACTCAGGTTTTCTGGGAGCTCTTAGGCTAAGGTAAAATCACAGGAAGATTATTCTCAAGTGACCCTCAGGCTCCAACATCCAGTTAGGTGCCCAGAACCATGCATGCTGAATAATTAATATACCTTTTGATTAAGCATTTTCATCCTAAATATTCACATGGATGGAATTAAGGATGTTAACACCCACCAATGCACAAACTCAGGGATGAAAAAGGATGTGATCTGGCAGATATCAAATATCCATTTGTGTAATAAAGAAGTCACAGAATAGATCTGGGGAGATAAAAAAAAAAAAGTACAAAAGACTTGTCTTACTGCATTAATGCAAATCTCTACTGTACCTGTGAATGGAGATGCATACCTTCTACCCACCTCCTTGCCTGAAAGTGATGCCAACTTAGAACAGAACTGACCTGCATATATAAGTTAAACATTAGATAAATAAAATATTTCTGTAGGATCTGCATGATGCCAACCTTTGTGCTAGACAGTAGGGAAACAGAGGGGAAAAAGACTTAAAGGGCTTGCTAGCCCCTTTAGACTCATGATGTGGTCTGAACAAATGTGTGATGACATTGACAATGTGTGCTGGCCACTATGAAAGGAAGAAGGCAGGCTGTGATGAAAGCACTTAGTGGGGTGTGGATAGGGGGTTGGGGAAGACCAGTCTTGGGGAGCAATATCCAAATTGAGACAGAAACATGAATGGGAGTTGGCCAAGCAAGAGAGAGTCGAGATTGTATACCAGGCAGAGGAAAGAGCCATTTGAAGGCCAGTAGAGACAAAAGTCTGGTGTTGTCTTGGTGGTGGAGATGGGTGATAGCAAAGGGAAAAAAAGGAGAGTAGGAGAGACAAGAGATAAAGTAGGTGAGATAGAAAGGGTGCTGATTAGAGAGGGCTTTGTCATTTGTGCTCAGAATATTGAAATTCTAAGGGCAATGGGAAGTCATTGATAGGTTTCAAACAGGCATCTTGCAAAGCAGATTTTAGTGGTGGTAGGGAAACATGGTAATGCCAGTAATTTAAGTCCAACATTAATTATTTTTGGATGGATTTACTGGATTTTTTTGCTTGCATTACCTTCCCTTTACAATTGTAGAACAACCCATGTTTAGGATGGCTCCTGGGTTCACGGGACATTCCTGAACACAGGGCCCTGGCTAGATCAAATGATAAGAGCTCTACAAAAGTAAGATTGAGGGCTTGGTTCACATAAAGTCAGGTGGTTCAACTCCGTCCTTTAATCACTGAATTAGCAGTCTTACAAATGTATTCTCTCCAGGAGAGAGCAGAGTGTGAAATGGTTTCACTCCGCTCTGCACAAGACAAAAACAGAGGACAGTGTGTGTCCTAAGAAGTTCAGCTTAGGCCTCTGAGCCATGCATTGAAGAATTATGTGCAGGTAATAGTGATCCAGAATTGGGGACATAAGTCAAGTCAGGCTGATTTCTTGTCTGAATGTCTCAGATTAATTTATACTCACCCATGGACAGTGAAGTGGGCTTCACTCCTGCTATTAAATAAACCAGTTTAACGCTGACCTCAAGATCAGAGGGTGGCTTTTGTTTGCCATATAACTCCTCTCCTGACAATATTTTACAACTTGGCCTTCTTCTTCCCTGATTGCTTTTGGTCATCAGCAGTCCATTGTGATATTACCCAAGAATGAATGTACGGCCTTGCCACCTATATTAGTTAGGGCACCTACAAGCTATTGTAACAGATTCTTGGAGGGCTACAGTCTTGGTTGAAGATTTGCCAGAATTTCAAATTGACTCTTGGCCTATCATAAATATTTTTGGAATGGTCAATAGATTCAATTCTATAGAGGAATAAGGACAATTGGTCTTATGTGGAAAGTTATTCACTCAATTTGATTGATTATTAATGATTTGTCAAATACCTATTCTCTCCAGAGCTGTCTTCTATGTACGATGTAGGATAAGAGATGAACCAGGCAAGCGTGTGCCCATACACACTGGGGGAGTCCGGGGGTGATAATGTAAGAGAGATAACATGTTGCTAAAATGTGATGTGTTTTCCTTTCCCTTGCCTCACCTAATAACACCTAATAACTTAGAAGTGGCAAGTACCACAAAGATTGCTCAGCCTTCCTCCTCAGACAAAGGGAAATTTGGCTCAGCCTCTGTCCCTTATACGTTATGTATGAGATTTTGAGAAGTCCTTTTTTATTTATTAAGCATAAAAAAATAATATGCAGGTGAGTCAGAGATTCACTCCAACTGGCATCCACAGATAACTCTATTTGCTCTTTCTAATTTTAAAGGGATGCAGGCCACCTACTTAAATTATATATTCAATAAACCCGATACTTGACTCCTCTTGTCATGGCTTGACAGTATCCTTAAACTTCAATGGGCCAGAAAATACAATTACACCATTATTGCTCTCTCTGCCCAAGAGCAATAAAATTGATGGATGAAATGATAAGCGTTAGCTAAGATGACATAACCAGAGCCATATAGCATCTGTGAGTACTAACTCTTTCTTACCAAAATTAACTGCTAATCCTCCCCATCCAAACTAATACTTTATAGAAATATATGTGGATATTGATTTTTTCCCCCTCTGGAAAGTTTCCAAATTATCAATTAGTGAATACTTTATTTGTGATAATAATCATGATATATATATATATTTCCTTGGTTTCTCTATGTTTTCACACTTTTTATAGTGCTCTCAAATGCATTTTCTATCAGCTTGATCTTTAGAACCTTCTCAGACTGGACCAGCACTAATTCTCCTATTTTACAAATGAAAATAAAATGCGTGCACAGAGTAATTAAATGAGTTGTTCATGGTCCATACAACTGGTGAATATCATACTAGAGTTAGGACCCGGTCTCTGACTAATGCATTTTTAGTGTGGTCATTAAGATTATGGAAATTATCCATGGAGGAAGTCCCAGCTCTGCCATGACCAGCTGCAAATATGTTCAAAGTACATAACCTTTCTAACTCTGTTTCACCATTTATAAAATGGGGTTAATTAAAAAAATCTACTTCATAGCACCATTGTGAGGATGCAGCAAGTTGATATGTCTATAGTGCTTAATACTGTGTCTGTCACATAGTAAACACTCAAAAACAATTAGGTATCACTAAGACTAATTTCCAATCTACATTCCATACTGTGTTGTACTGTGATTTGTATTATAACTATGAAGTACTGGCACTCTGGCAAATACAAAGGACAGTGAAACCATCTGAGAACTGTATCTGCATTTAACAGCATGCCATTCTCATTCATTCAAATTGCTTTCCCCACCAGAGACTCCTCAGGAAAGTGTGTTTCCTCGTTTCTGTTTGCAAAGGTTTCGCTTTTCACACCTCTTTCAGCACAACAGGCTGTGGTGGCTCTCCAAAGGTGACCACATTTACCTTTGACCCCAGGGACAAAAGAGAGCTACACATATCTGAGCATACCTAAAATGCTGGCAGCCCCAGACGTGAATCCTACTTTCTTTACACTCCTACAACTTGCAGCTCCACCAAACTGTTATTTAAAAGGCTTCGCACATTTTTCGAGAAAAGTTGGGATGTTGAGGAGCACATGTGTTGTGTAGGAGGTAGAACGGGCGGTTGTGTATGCCTGTTTCCTTGTAGGTGCTTGTGGTCAGTAGAGAAGGACTGGAAATGCTTGATTTTGGCATGTGACAAGGTGGGAGATATCCCCCTCAGGGTTCTGTTATCCTTGTTTCTAATGATAGCAAAGTCAACTTATCCAGATATCAGCTAAGCTTTTGTAGTGCTTGCTGTGTATTACATGCAAAGTTGAAATTGCAGAATGTTGGGGAAATTATTAATAGTTAGAAAGATTTCTTAGATGAATTAACAAGAGAAACCTTACATTCAGAAGAAAATTCATCCCTCTTTGGCTGCCATTTATTGTTCTATCTCCTATAGTTGATTAATTCATTTATGCATTCGTTTAGCCTTATATTTAACTAATGTTGATGATGGGAACATAATGATGAGCAAAAAACAGATACAGTACTTGCCTCTAAGAGGTTTATTATCTTGTGCAAGAGATGGATATTAAAGAAATAATCACATAAATATGTTATTACCAGGTGTTAAATTCTAAAGTCCCTAGCATTTTTTATTTTGTTAATTGCATTTTTCAGCTCTGAGATTTCTGTTTGTTTTAAAAATTATTCCAATTTCTCCATTAAATTTCTTGTTCTGACCACTGTTTTCCTCATTTCATTGAATTATTTCTTTCTATTATCTTGAGGTTTGCTGAACCTCCTGAGAAGTTATTTTAAATTCTTTTCCAGGCAATTCATACATCTCCATTTCATTAAGGTCAGTCATTGACACTTTATTTTGTGTGTTTGGGGATGCCTTGCTTCCCTGATTATTCTTGATTCTGTGGCTGTGTGTTGATGTCTGTGCATTCACAGAAGTAAGTACTTATTTTAATCCTTGCAAACAGGATTTGTCTGGGAATGCCCTTTAACAGTAAGCTGGTCCAGAAAGTCTAAGTGGGCCAGCTGGCATTGTTCCTAAGGCCAGGACCACTGTGGCTGTTGTGGTGCTAGGAGATACCCTAAGTTTGGGATGGACCACTGTGGATGGCATAGTGCTGGGCTGGAATCTCATTGTCACTGAGGCCAGTGTAAAGCTGGAGCATGTCAGAAGCCTATGGCCACTGAGGCTGGTGCAGTGTTGGGGTATGCCTGAAACCCACAGTTGCTGAGGTCTTTGTGCTGCTGAAGGGTATTTGAAACTCATGGCTGCAGCTGGCAGTGATGCAGATTGGTGATTAAGTCTGCCTCCCAAGGGCTACAGGTTCCTACCTGGTGCCAGGGCAGGTCTTGAGGCTCATTCTACGGGTACAGTCCTGGAGTGAGGGGTTGTTGGGGTCTGCCTGGTGCTGAGTTTCACTGACTCCTAGCCTCCAGAACTTTGAGACAATAAATTTCTGTTTTTAAAGCCACCAGGTATTATATTCTATTATGGAAGCTCTGGAAAACTAATGCAAGGTCTCTGAGCAAAGCCTTTCAAAAGTCACAATGGACTGGGTTGAAGAACTGGCAGAATCACTGGGACACCCATCACTGAGACGCTGAGACTAAACGCTGAGCTGTCTGTCTGCTCATGGCCAAGTAGGTACCAGCACTTCAGCACCGAGCACAGTGTCAAGCACACAGTAAATCCTCAATAAACATTTGTTGCCTGGCAGAATGTCTAATGTATATAACACCTAACACATCATAAGTGCTCAACAAATACTACTTTCTTTTTCCCTTGACATGGACACTGAAAACCATTGCAAACTTAACAGGTTTTATATATCTTCCAAAGAAAACCAGATATGCCAATGTCAACACAGTCAGATCTTGTTGCCAAGAGGGCCTCTGGTGTTCTCTCACACCATGTCACTGTATCAAGACCCAGTATAATATTAGCAGCTTTTAGCAAGTCAAAAGTCAAGCCTCTATCTTCACGGACCATGATAATGAGAAAAATAGAGAATGCAGAATTGCAAAGTAAAAATCCTAGCAACATAATTACAGTACTTTAAAAATTATAATTAAGGGCTGGATGTCTTTTAAGTTTAGAATTTCTGCTCTAGTTAAACCAGGTTTTCTTATGACCTCCAATCTTAAGTCCCTGTTTATTAACACATCTGTAAAAGTGAGGTGGATATTTTAACCATTTTGTTTGCCCTGTCTCGAAATTATTTTAAACTCCACTTTGCCAAGTTTCGTCGCTGAGACACAAACCATTCTTGACAGCTTTTCAGTCTGTGCTTTTCATCACTCAATGGGTCATAACTGGTGAGGATGCTATTTGATGTTCGAGGTGATGATGTAATTGATAACCTTTGTAAAATCTTTACAGCGTTTCTCTGAAACAGCATGAAGGGAAGCATGCAAATGGGAAAAGTTCTAAATAGCAGTAGGCCAGAAGGAGCAGACTGCCATGTTTCTTTATGATAGCTGCAATAAAATATATGCCAATTCCGGTAGGCTGGATAAATCTTCGCTCTGAGATGGTAGTGGGGTGGCTGGCACGGTGTGTAACAACCTGTCCCAGGTTTTCCCAGTGACCTGATGCCTCTTCTTTGGGAGTAATACTGTGCTGGCATGCAGACAATGATTGGCTGCCCAAGTTGTTCATAAATAAAAGCAGCTGGCTGCAACAGAAGTCTAAGTAGCTGAGGTTTCATCATTATTTGTGAGGCAGGCCAGGGAGAAGGTGGCAGCTTTAGAGGTGCAATAGCAAACACCATCTTTCCCCCAAGAAAGTGGCTGACTAGGGTAAGGGGGGAGGGGATCCTAAAAGAGAAGAGAAGCCAGTGTCACCTTTATTTTCATGTCATCGTCTTCTTAATCTTGTAGGTGATAAATGAATCATTGCCATAATGCAGATCTTGCAAGTTGCCCCTGAAGCGAGCTTGTCCATTATGATGCTGTTCTAAGTGGTTGGTTGGTTTAGAAAAAGGCTGCTTATTGACTTATAGTCAATGAGAAGAGGCATGGGTAACCAAATATTGAATAACATTTTCTTTACTTATCCTAATTCCACTGATAGGGATAATAATTAATATATGAGAGCTGGCTTGCAATAGACCGTACATATTTAGAGGGACAGGGGGAGCATTCTGTCCCTGGCAGAGGATTCCACATGGAGGGATCTTGATAGGGTACAGGGTGCCTTTTCCTCTCTCCATCTCTCACTCTGTCCCAGGGGATTGAAGCATGCAGGGCCCAACCCTTTCCTTTCTTTTTGTCTTTGGACATGCTCTAGCAGCAGGAAGCATTCTTTCTGGGCTTCTCCTTTCCACCATAAATATTGTAGGAGCAGGCCTCCAAGGGGAAGGTCCAGTTTTGTCCAGAATTATCAGTAGCTATGACTAAGTAAGTCTGTCCAAATGAGGGGCTGAAATACCAGCAAGCCCAATTGTCTTGAAAACTTAGCAGTTTCTACTCTATCAGGTTTATGGGTCATAAAGCTGATATTTTAATCTTTCTTGGCTCGGCTTCTGTGATTGTCTCTCAAATGGCTCTGGACTATGGTGGAGGAAATAAAGAGATGTCATTTGTTGTCATTATTGTTAAAAGTCCGACGTCATATATGAAAATGGTATATATGCCTTGGTCATAGAAGGATTTAGCTTGGAAGAAATTCTGTAATTTATTAAAAATACATTTGCTGTAAATAATACATGTTTATGGTAGAAAAATTAGAAAACATAGGTCAGCAAAGTAAATAGACAAAGAAACCCATTCACAGTTTTACCAGTCAGATATATTTTTAACTTTTTTCTTTACCTTTATAGATTACTCTCCTTTTCGTATTTTTCCTCCCTCTCTCTCTCTATGTCTTTTTAAATTTCAGAATATTACGGGGGTACAAATGTTTTGGTTACATAAATTGCTTTTCTACTGTTTGAGTCAAAGTTATAAGTGTGCCCATTGCCCAGATAGTGTGCACTGTACCTGTTAGGTGTGAATTTACCCGTCTTTTCCTTCTTACTCCCTCCTGCTTGATTTCTCATGAATGTTATTTCCATATGTGCACTTAAGTGTTGATCAATTAGTTCCAGTTTAATGGTGAGTCCATGTGGTGCTTGGTTTTCCATTCTTGAGATACTTCACTTGGAAGAATGGTCTCTAGTTCCATCTAGGTTAATAGAAGAGGTATTAGTTCACTATTTTTTATGGCTGAGTAGTGCTCCATGATATACATACACTACATTTAATTAATCCACTCATGTATTGACGGGCACTTGGGTTGTTTCCACATCTTTGCAATTGTGTATTGTGCTGCTATAAATTTCTAGTGCAGATGTCTTTTTTATACAATGTCTTTTTTTCCTCTCTGTCTTTTTTATACTATTTCCTTTCTCTTCCTCTGTCTTCTCGTCTCATTTTTGTTCTGTCTTTATTATTGCTTCCCAGAAAAGTACCTGCATGGAATAGCAAAGTGCTGGTGTTGGGGGCTTTCTCATTGTCTTTCAGTCCGAGCCCTGGGTTAATTGTTATTTCTGATGGAGTCAGAAGAGTGGATGGGTAGCTTACCAGGCAAAAAATAAGTGAGAGAGGTAGACATGTTCTGGTTGGCAAAGCACTAAGAATATGTCAGTTGTACAGTCCTCTGTATCCCATCGTCTCTGGTCCTTTATTTCTCTCTGGCTGACCTAGGCTCAGTAGGGATACTGGGGCTAATTGGCAGTTGCTGTCACCATTGCCAGAATAGTCCTGAGGCTTAGTGACATGAGTTGTATAGCAGAAGTCTATTTAATTGCCAAGTTTTCACTCATGTTTCTTCTTATAACAACACCCAGATTTCCTCCAGATGAATAATCTGCTCCTTATTCTTTAACCATGAGCTTCAAGTGGAGTTGACGCCACTCCAAAGCTCTAGAGGCAGCCCTGTGATCATTCCGTGTGCATTCAGAGCATTTTATTCCCCTAGACACAGTGATGGTTTCAGGAGTGTTCTTGCAAGAACCAATGAGACTTACAGAAATACCTGTCTAGACTTACACCTCTCAGCGTGGTGGCCTGGAGGACTGCTGTCAGCCATTTTGCTGCCACGAGGAGCGTGAGAATGAAGCACGTGAACCAGCAGAGTTGAGGATGACATCATTTGAAATCCTGAATCCAGGCACAGATTTACTCCTGGAGTTTTCAGCAAAGTGACCCAGTAAATTCCTATTTTTGCCTGCAACATTTATTTTTGTCTCTTAACACCGAAAAGATCCCAAGAAGGTCTGCACGAGCTGAGGAGTTGATGTATCTGCCAAGTGACTAGAAGTGACCAAGCTTCTTGGCTTTCTGTTGCCTGCATTACTGATTTAGCAGTTGTCTGCAATCCATGTGAGGTTAAAGACACCTTTTCTCAAGGCTTGGCTTATGAGATTTATAACTGAATTGGATGAAAATATAATATTTAGCTATTCAACCTGGCAGCAAAGACACTTGGTATGATGCAGCAAGCGGTGCCAATGTCAGAATTAATATAATGGTTCCATGTCAAAACAGTAACAGGGCAAATCACCTGGAAGGGCAACTCAATCGCTTAGGCCTGATTGCCAGTGACAAAAGGGACCAATGAGCCACCTGCCTGCCTTTGCTAGGCACAGGTTTGGGTGAAGCGGAGCTGCCAAGCAATTTAGGTTTAGAAAATGGCTTTGGGAAATCACTGCTGTCTAAATGGCAAAAATAACTTAATATGGTTTCCTAAGAGGTAATGAAAGCATATTGAAGGTTTTGGATATTGGGATATAGAAGAGGAAGGCCTGTTTGGGGAAAAAGCTGTGAGGTTACTCTAGAAAAGGGTGAGCTTTTTAAAATGTATTTCTTCCATCAATTTGAATATTTATTCTTTGAATTCCAAGTGCTGGGCACCAGGGTTTAATAGTGGTCTGTAGAGAGAGGTCTGTGTCCAGGAGGGAGTCAGACAACAAATATATAAATAATATAATGATAATGATATATAATATAGATGATATATAATATAGATATAATATAGATATAATGATATATAGATATAGAAAATATAGATATGATATATAATATAGATGTATATAATATAGATGATATTTAAAACTGGGATCTGAGTTAAAGAGTTCTATGGAAAGGATCTGCTTTGCTCCAAGGCCTCCCTGATGGGGGTGACATTGAAGTTGAGACCTGGAAATGAGGAACCACCTGTGCCAAGAGTTTGGGACAAGCATCCTAGCCAGAGGGAAGAACACATGCAAAGTTCGGTGGGACATTCAAGGCCTGAATGACAACCAAGCTGCTGGAGCCCAGTGACAGAGGGAGAGCACTGTGTGAGCTGGGGTTGCAAGAGAGTCAAGGGCCCGATCATCCAGGTGTGTGACGACTGTAGAAAGGAGTTTGAATTTCATTCTAAAAACAATGCGAAGCCCTTGAATGTTTGCTGATCCTCCATCCTTTTTGATGCTCGGAGAGAAAATGTGTTAATATTCAGGGGCAGGGAAACCAATGCTTCTGTTTGAAGGCTTTTGCTTATAGGTGACATCTCCACTTTGGATGTCTAATTGTTTCCAAAGTGAGTATTTTTTTTTTAAAGTCTAAACCAATGCTTTATTTATTTATTTTTTTCAGTTTTCTTTTAAAATAAAAATTGTATATATTTACAGTGTACAACATGATGTTCAATATCCACAGTGAAATGATTACTACAGTGAAGCAAATTAATATATTCATCTCCTCACATAGTTTTGTTTCTTTCTTTTTCTTTTTTCCGGCGAGACTCCTTGAAATCTACTCTTTTAGAAAACTTCCAAGATACCTGACAGTATTATTAATGATATTCCTCATGATGTACATTACATGTCTAGACTGATTCATTCTACCTGATTACAACTTTGTACGCTTTGACCAACATCATCTTCCCATTTCTTCCACCTCCCCACCCTTGGTAACCACCATTCTACTCTTAGCTTCTGTGTATTTAACTTTTTTAGATTTCACATATAAGTGAGATCATGCAGTATTTTTCTTTTTGTGTCTGGCTTATTTCACCTACCAAAATGAGTCTTCAGTGACAGTGTAGAGAAAAGGCAGTAGACTAAGACCCAAGGTATCTGTGATGTTGCCTAGATTCTGCCACTGACCACAGAGCAACCTTAATAAAGCTTTTACCCTTCTCTGGACCTCAGTTCCTCATCAGGAAACTTTAAGCTTGGGTTGGATGTTGCGTTTATCATGACTTTTCATTGAAATCGACAGAAACTTGTTTCAAGATGGCTTAAACGGAAAGAAACATACTTGTCCATCTTTCTGGACAATTCAAGGGCACTGGCTCCGGTACGCATGGGTTCAGGAGCTCACGTTAGGTCATGGGGGATATGATTTTCCATCTCATGGCTCTTGATTGACTTTACTCTCCCAGAAGTCTTGACTATCATTATTTGTAGAATTAGGAATCCTTATGCAAAGGGATATTTCTCTCCTAAACTGTGATATCAAAACTTCCGGAATTGCCTGCTGACTTGGGGCATGTGCCCATGGCTGGACTGTGGCCAGGGGCTGGAGGAGGATAAGATCACTGGCCAAGCCTAGATTGTGTGCCCATCCCTGGAGCCAGTCCGAGCCACACTAACCACGAATAGAAACAGAGGAACAGGGGACAGATTGTGAATGGGCAAATGGGACATGTCCATGATGTTCTCTTGGACTTTAACCATCTCATCAATTCTTCAGTGAAGAGTCAGTCCTTGGCAACCTCTTCCTTCTTGAGATTAGCTGCTGACTTAGGGAAAAAAATCCACTTTGTCCTTAAATATTAGGATTGTATATTTACACTGTGCAAATTTATGACATCATCACCAATCCTCTCCTTCATTTATTTTTCTCTAATTTTTGCTCTGTGCTCAGTTAGTGCACACCTAGATTGTCTCCTACAGCTCCTTTTCACGATGCATAAAACCTGTGTGTGCATTTGAAGAATTTTGCCTTGGTGTGTCCATCAGCCTCCGGGCTGTGAAACTATCCAGAGCCAAAATTTGTTTCCTCATTTATATTTTTCAGGTTGGCTTATTTGTTGAATTACTGGGAAAAGTTAAAACTAGCTCATTGCTCAGCGCTGTTACGGAGTGAGTTTTAGCGAACTTGAAAAATACTTTAAAAATAAAGCAACTGGCCTTGTAGTCCCTGCTGTAGTACCTTTTCCCACGAAGAATGTGAAGACAACCCTTTAAAATAACCCATCTCTCTCCTCAAAGTGTCTCTACTACACTTGCCTACCTACATTCCTGCCTGTGTTGCTGTTATCCCCACAAACCAACATGTCACGTTTCCTTAAGTTCTTGCTTTTCCCTGACATACTTGTCACCTGCTAGTGAGCCTTTCCAATCTCCACTTAGCACCACAAGCCATCTTTTGCCACTAGCTTCTGGCCCATTATTAATTACTTGACGTGCATGGCTTTTAAAGAAGTGAGATATTAGATATAATTAATTTACCATAAAATTCCCTCTTTAAAGCATACAATTCATTGGTTTTTAGTATATTCACAAGATTATGCAACCATCACCACTAATTCCACAACATTTTCATCACCCTAGAAAGAAAAAATCTGTACCCATTAGCAGTCACCCCATAAGTGCCCCTCAGAAATGCATGGCTTTTGTCTCTGAAGTTAGCTCCTTGAGGGCAGTGGCTGAGACCTGTACTTTTTCTTGTGTCTCTCACAGAAGGCTCCCCCAATTCTGGGGACACAGAAGGCATTAATAGAAATGTATTGCATTGAAATCCTACTATGTCAATCGCTGTTTCAGTTCAAGGCAAGACTAAGAGGTCATGTGCCATAGTGGAAAAAATACTGAGTGGGAAGTTGGTTTGGGTTTTTCTTTCTGCTTGCCACCAGCGGTGCACTTAGGTAGCTCGCTCTCTCTCATTAGGCCCTCTACAAACAAGAGACATGGACTCAGTGATTTCCATAGTGCCTTCCAGTTCAAACTGGCATCAGGTACCGTTAATTTTGACTTGAGGCATAAGATCATTTACTGAATGAAAACAGCAGGATTTCTTTCCATGTTCATTGGGGTTTATAAAGTATGTGAAATAATAAAGCTCCTTTCTTGGGGCTGTGCTTGGGGATATAATGTGGTCAGGCTCAGTCATGCCTGAACTGAACTGAACCAAGGTGGTATGCACCAGCTCAGGAAAAACGAACGTGCCATTGTTCTTGGTCAAGGTATCAACATCAGCCTTGCTTATCTGTTTGGAGGATATTACTAATTTGCATTTAGAGGCTTCTCTCTGGAAATCATGAGCCAAAATACCATGCAGAAGCAATGACACAGAAAGACAAAAATGTACAGATTGTGTACTGTATGTACTTTACTTACAACTTTGAGGTTGAAAACATCTTTCCTTTTCCACCTAACAAACATTTGTGGCATAAAATTTCAATCATCTTTTAGCTTATACCCAGCGTCCAGTGTCTTCAAGAACATCTTAGAGAAAAAAAGCAAAGCAATCCTATTTTTCACGTTTCCCAAATGAGTGGTTCAACGTCACAGAAATGAGGTCGGAATGGTAAACAGTCAGCTGTTCTGTATTTTTCCTTCCAGGGAAGATGAAGGTCAAAGATACCACCTTTCTGCTTAACAGGTCCCTCCCAAATGGGTTGTAAACACATGTGCAGTGTTGTCCTGGCTGCACTAGGAAAGAAGAGAGGCATTTTTGGAACAGCCCTTAGAGGTGTGGAACATACGTATCTTTGATTCTGTTTTCTCATCTCTTTGCAGTGTCTTTCTTTCACGGTATGAAGCCATTGATTGAATGAAGTTAGAATAACTTTTGACATAGCTAACCAAAATAGATAGCACAGGGACTGGTTGCTAAGCACAGCTCTGCTGGGTTCCCTGGCTGACAGCCTATATCAGGGTCTGCAGAAGCAAGTCCTTAGTTATTGGCAGTTGGTTGTTGAAAGCTGCTATTGCCTCTCAGGTAAGAGTGCATCAGCAGCACATCTTAAGGAGGAATTACTTAATAGCACCAACTGTAAGCTTCCCTAACAGAGTATAAGCTGCTTGAGGGCATGACTCGTTCACTTGTATATTTAGCAAACATTATGCAGCATCTACTATGTGTCAGGTGTGTGGTAGGTTTGGGGAATGTAATAAAGAAGCCACAGTTCCTGTTTTCACAGAACTCAAGGTTAGTGGTTGAGAGAGAGAGAGAGAGAGAGAGAGAAGTATGATGGAACAACTTAATAGCACAGACAGTCCATGACTCAGAATGGCTCGACTTACAATTGTTGACTTTGGGATGATGCAACAGTGCTGCATTCAGTAGAAACCATACTTTGAGTACTCATACGACTATTCTGTTTTTCATTTTCAGGACAGTATTCAATAAATGACATAAGATACTCAACACTTTATTATAAAACAGGCATTGTGTTAGATGATTTTTCCCAACTGTAGGCTAATGTAAGTGCTCTGAGCATATTTAAGGTGGGCTAGGCTGAGCTATGATGTTTGGTAGTTTAGGTGTGTTAGATACATTTTTGACTTACAATGTTTTGAACTTGCAGTGGATTTATTGGAACAAAATCATCTTAAGTTGAGGAGCATCTTTACTTTAGTGACTTTCTTCTTCTCCTGTTCAGCAGAGAGGTTTTTATTTTTTTTCACTTAGTTCTACCAAGGGAAAGACACTTAAAGTCTTCTCTTTCCATTCCCTTGGAGAAGTATTCTGTATTGACAGTTTGGTTCTTCGGGATCAGTGATGCAGAAGTGGAAAAAAGGTAAGAGGAAGATAAAACAGGAGAAGCCAGAAGATAGGTTGAGAAAGACAAGAGGCTCTCGTGCAGGACACTGATCGTGGAGCAGGAGTTTTTCTAGAAATGTGGAGGGAGGGGAGCAATGGAAGAGTCATGGGTTAGGAATGAAGTGGATGCAAGTGGAAAGATTTTAAGATGCACTGCTATGGATTTTGTTTGTCATTTATGATTTTCAGGAAAAAGATCAATTTTAATGACAAAAGTTATAACTGTTTATTGTTAAAAATTCAAACACTACTAAAGGTGATAAAATGAAAATTAAAAGGTGCCTGACCCTGTGCTGTTCCCTCAAGCCATGCGACAGTCCTATTGTTTTAGTAATAACCACTGTTAATACTACTAGCAGATCATGTACATATAAATATTAATGTATGTATATGCACACACATTTGACACATGTTAAAAAAGACTGTATTATTTATTATTAATGGTCCACAGCCTTTGAAACTTAATGTAACAGTATATATTCAGGTCAGTAGACATCTTTTTCATTTTTTTGTTAGCTCTATAGCACTTTGTTTAATGTAGATACTCTAATTTATAGAATTATTTCTCTCCTGATGGACCCTTATTACAATATTTTCAACAACATCTTTTTACATATGTCTTTTCATGGTTGTGCAAAGATTTTTCTAGAAAAGATTCTTAGAAGTTGGTTTCCTGGATCATAGAGAATGTGCATCACATTTTTTTCATAGACTTTGCCAAATTGCCCTCCAAAAATGTATCAAGTTACTCTGTCAAAGGGTTTGAGAATGAACATTTTTTCACATTTTCATTAGTTCTGTCTTTAAAATCAAGAACTGCAATGTCACTGGTGAGTCTGCCTACAAAATCCTCAAATTCTTCAGATTTTTAAAAGATAGGCATGATAGTCTTGGAAAGCCAGATTAACTGCTTTATGGAAGAGCAACTCGTATGGGTA
>VSMD01001363.1:0-12175 GCA_008750895.1 Mirza zaza | reverse complement strand
CTTTCCCCGTCGGAACTCCCTGTGTCCCTGGCCAACAGGATGGAGAGAGCCAGAGTTAGGCGGCAGAGCAAACCCAAACCCCCGGAGCTGGCTGTGGCCTTAATGCTCAGACACTGCTCTCCCAGACGCTGTCTCAGGCGTTCATTCAGCCTACCGATCTTTCTGGGCACTTACCCTGGGCCAGGCCCTGGGAATAAAGAAAATGCCATCCTCTTGAAACTATGTGAACAGCTTATAACAAATTCGAGGCCATTGTCCCATCTCCCCAAAGAGCCAAGATTGTACGGGGAGACAAACCACAGCAGACAATGACCACACAGAATGGACAGGCACAGGCGGGAGCTGCAGGAAGGCTTCCTGGAAGAGGAGGCAGCTACTCTGGTCCTGAAGGAGAAGGGTCAGGGGGCAGGGAGAGGCACCGGGTGAGACAGGCAGGGCTGAGGAGTGTCTGGGGCAACAGTGGGAAGGTCGGTGCAGCTGCAGCCGGACCAGGGTGGGGATGTTAGGAGGGATAAAGGGAAGAGCGGGCTGAATTCTGAGTGCAGGGCCTTGGACGCCAGATCAGGGCGCTGCCCAAGGGAAAGGAAGGACATAACCGTGTCGTGACTGCCCCCAGGTCCAACCAGGTACAGTCTTTTGGTAGCTAATGTCGCCCACTATTTGTGTTTTATTGACTTAAATGTCAGAAGTCAGGCCGGGCGCGGTGGCCTACACCTGTAATCCTAGCACTCCGGGAGGCTGAGGCGGGTGGATCGCTCGAGGTCAGGAGTTCGAAACCAGCCTGAGCAAGAGCAAGACCCCGTCTCTACTAAAAACAGAAAGAAATTAATTGACCAACTAAAAAAATATATATATATACAAAAAATTAGCTGGGCATGGCCGTGCATGCCTGTCGCCCCAGCTACTCGGGAGGCTGAGGCAGCAGGATCACTTGAGTCCAGGAGTTTGAGGTTGCTGTGAGCTAGGCTGATGCCATGGCACTCACTCTAGCCTGGGCAACAAAGCGAGACTCTGTCTCAAAAAAAAAAAAAAAAAAAAAAAAAAATTACAAAAAATAAAAATAAATAAATAAAATAAAAATAAATAGAAGTCAACCTGATTTCCAAGTTCACAGCCCCCTCCCCCACTCCATTCCCCACCACCCCCTTATCTTTTCCTGGCTGGCTAGTTTCCATGTACCATCTACTAATTGTACCTACTCCCAGAAATTCTCCTATCTGCTCCTCCCACCCCCCACCACTCTCATCTTCAAAGCCCCAGGAGCAGACATCATGTGACACTGATCCTTCCCCCAGGGAGCCCACCCTGATGCTCCAGGCAGGAGCTGCCCTGCTCTCTGGTTTCCCAGGGCACCTAGGGGCCCTCCCAGGTATCGGCGGAGTGTGTCTGCCCCCTTGGTGGCCTGGTGAGCCCTGCTACACCCACAGGAGACCTCAAGTCCTGATCCCAAGGGGACACAAACCAGGTGTTAGTGGAGTCAGGAGACCTGGGTTCCAGTCCCAGCTCTGGGTTCTGGTCCTGGGTTGTGTGACCTGGGCGGCCCTTTCCCCCTCTGGGCCTCAGTTTCCCTATCTGTCCTGCAGGTGGGTGATTTGTAGTGACAACAAAAGCAAATCCTAGTTGAGTTCCTGAGCACTTCCCTGAGGACTTTATAGAAATCATTCCACTTAACCTTCACAACTCCAGGGGGCAAATGATATTTATGACCTGGATTTTGCAGATGGGGAGTGAGGAATAGAAGGATAGCATGCCTCGCCCGAGGCTGCACAACACTGGTATCAGAACTAAGATCAGGCCAGGCGAGGTGGCTCTGGCCTCCCTAGCCATCTGGGAGGCCGAGGCGGACAGATTGCTCAAGGTCAGGAGTTCGAAACTAGCTTGAGCAAGAGTGAGACCCCGTCTCTACTAAAAATAGAAAGAAATTAATTGGCTGTCGGGGCGCAGTGGCTCATGCCTGTAATCCTAGCACTCTGGGAGGCCGAGGAGGGCGGATTACTCGAGGTCAGGAGTTCAAAACCAGCCTGAGCAAGAGCAAGACCCCGTCTCTACTATAAATAGAAAGAAATTAATTGGCCAACTAAATAAATATAGAAAAAATTAGCTGGGCATGGTGGCGCATGCCTATAGTCCCAGCTCCTCGGGAGGCTGAGGCAGGAGGGTCGCTTGAGCCCAGGAGTTTGAGGTTGCTGTGAGCTAGGCTGACGCCACGGCACTCTAACCCGGGCAACAGAGTGAGACTCTGTCTCAAAAAAAAAAGAACTAAGATCAGAGTTGGCTACGGCAAGCAAGGCCCCGTGCTGAGCCGCTCCCCCCAGCTGCACAACTTAACCTTCAAGGCCCTGCAGCCTTGAGATCCGGGCTCTGCTCCCCTCTCACTAGACCCCACCCCAGAGTGGAAGGCGACTCCCTTGGCTTCCTGGGGCATGTCCCTGGGTCCAGCCCTCGTGGCGGGTACTCACAGGAGGCTGAGGACGATGGCGCCAGCAAAGCCCAGGAGCAGGAAGAAGGGCAGGGAGCCCAGGATGGAGGTGATGACGATCATGCCTCCACTCCGCCGGCCCGGCCACGTGTCGATCCCTGAGTGCGGGGTGACTGCAGCAGAGGAAGCCCAGTCACTCCCCAGGGGCCCCGAGCCACCCACAACCTCCCCCAGGGAGGCGGCTGGCCGTGTCTCCCTGCCCAGGCTGCCAGGAATCCAGGAACGAGCCTGGGACTCGGTTCGGTTGACTCTCTCCTCCCAAGTTTTAGGCACAATTACCTTGTTTGTCCCTATCCCGATTCCCAACTTTCTTGTGTGTGTTTCTGGCCTCTTCCTCTTTTAACTGCCTTTTTGCACATTTTTAAATTATGAACCGACTCAAGTCTTCTGGTGAGATGGATGGGAAACAGAGTGTAAACAATTAGCATAAAGACAAGGCAGGCCCGGCAAGGAGGCTCACGTCTGTAATCCTAGCACTCTGGGAGGCCGAGGCGGGCACATTGCTCGAGGTCAGGCAGCCTGAGCAAGAGTGAGACCCCGTCTCTACTATAAATAGAAGAAATTATTGGCCAACTAATATATATAGAAAAAATTAGCCAGGCATGGTGGCGCATGCCTGTAGTCCCAGCTACTCGGGAGGCTGAGGCAGGAGGATCACTTGAGCCCAGGAGTTTGAGGTTGCTGTGAGCTAGGCTGACGCCAGGGCACTCACTCTAGCCTGGACAACACAGTGAGACTCTGTCTCAAAAAAAAGACAAGGCACAGGGCCCTGATCTTATGGGGCCAGGGGCACCGTGGCTATCGCTCTTCTGGGGCTGGCTGGAGCTACACGAACAATTTATGGGCCCTGCTACAGCCACCTGTGTGGCTGCTGTCCCGTGCAGGTCCCCCAAGTCGCCATCCTGCAGACCCTTCACTGCACCGAGGGACACTGAGCCCGTCTAGGGACATGCAGAATCCAGGCCCAGGGCTGCCTGATCCCAGGTGCATGCTGTCCTGAGACTGGCCCTCAGGCCCTCCGGCAAGAGAGCTGGGCCTGGTGCTTCTGCCTGGGTTCCCCAAAGGAATCCTGCGGGGACGAGAGCTCTTCCCCCCCGGCTTCTCAGGTGAGGAAACTAAGGACCCGAGGGCTCACACGGGAGTGAGGACCCTCCGTCCCCAGGGTCCCAAGGCTGTTTGGCCGGTACCATGGTTCCTGGGAATGCCACCGGAGGGGTGGGCAGGGAGTGAGGATGGGAGGATGGGAGGAGTCCTCCCGCCATCCACTGTCACACTCACGCTGACGCACTCCCCCCCCCACACACTCATTCTCACACACACTCACACTCACATGCCGCTCTACCCCGCCCGCCGGCGTGCGACCCCAGGCACCCTTTTGGAACCCGCAGGTAAAATGCTCAGCTCAGTGCCACCCCACCCTACCAGGCAGTCTAGGGGACCAGCCGTGGTGGGAGGGGAGTCCTAAGCTAGGGTCTTGCACAGTCAAAATTCTAAGTCGCTCATGTGGCCCCTGACACTCAGCAGACACGATTCTGTGTGCTTAAACCTCGGATCCCTGCTGAGAACCTCAGATGGTGTCTAGGAAGGACAGGGCAGGTCCCCGGGCCACTCTGGTGCCCTCCCAGCCCTCCTGCCATCAAGAAAGCCACCCAGGTGCTGCGGAGAAGGGGCGGGGGCGGGGGTGGGGAGGGTGTGCGGCTCTCTTGCTGCCTCCTCTGTTTCAGTCTGAGGCCTCTGGACCCATCTCACAGGGTCATAGAGGTTCAAGCTGTGTGCCCCTTGAAGCCGACACACCCGAGGGCTGGGAAGGCGGCTCGCTGGCTTTGACTTCAGTTACACATGCCCCCGCCCCGGCCCAAACCCCACCAAATCCTCCACCGGCATCTGTTTCAACACCTGGCCCTCAAGGACTGAAGCGAGGCAGGTTCCAGGTTAAACTAAGGTGCCTTCTACTCATGGCCCCAGGGGACTGCCCGAGCCTAGGGTTCTCCCGGCCCCACATGGGCCTTGAGGGTTCCCCAACCCCCCCCCCACTTACGCCACTTGGTGCGGATGGGGTCCGACCACAGGGTCTGGTCCTGTACCAAGCCCGTGGACATGTTGACGAGGACGTACTTGAACCTGGAAGGAGACGGAGTGAGGAGATTCCATCCTTCCTGAGAGCTCCAGCCACAGGGCGCTGGGAGGTGTAGCACGGCCCAGTGGGGGATGCCCAGCAGGGGACCTTCCAAGAGATGGGAAGGTAGACAGCCACTGGGTGGGCTCTGGGCAACAGGACGGTGCAGCATCGTGGCCACACGTGACCCCCTGGGCCCTTTCCAGCTTAGATGCCACCTCCTCCGTGAAGGCTCCAGAGGCAGCCCCTGTTCTAGGTGCTCCCTGTAGGAGCCCCCTCTGTTTCACGCAGCGTATGTGCTGACTATTAATGCATTTGTCCTCCTAGCATTTCTGCCTTCCACTGCCTCAAGCCTGGTTCTTGGCATCTCGAAGGTAACTTAAAAAAAATAAATAAATAAAACCCAGGCCGGGCGCGGTGGCTCACGCCTGTAACCCTAGCACTCTGGGAGGCCGAGGTGGGCGGATAGCTCAAGGTCAGGAGTTTGAAACCAGCCTGAGCGAGACCCCGTGTCGACTATAAATAGAAAGAAATTAATTGGCCAACTAAAATATACAGAAAAAATTAGCCGGGCATGGTGGCGCATGCCTGTAGTCCCAGCTACTCGGGAGGCTGAGGCAGCAGGATTGCTTGAGCCCAGGAGTTTGAGGTTGCTGTGAGCTAGGCTGACGCCATGGCACTCACTCTAGCCTGGGCAATAAAGTGAGACTCTGTCTCAAAAAAAAAAAAAAAACCTAGAATAATATTTAGCACCAACCTTTTGACCCTTGGACTAGAGCTACATTTTAAGTGCAGAACCCCCCAAGCAAGTGTTTCTAATCACAAAAGAAGATCGGGCAATACAGCACAAAACATCCACAGCCTCATACACTGTCAGTTTAAAGTGATGGATGTTCTTTTTTTTTGAGACAGAGTCTCACTTTGTTGCCCAGACTAGAGTGAGTGCCGTGGTGTCAGCCTAGCTCACAGCAACCTCAAACTCCTGGGCTCAAGTGATCCTCCTGCCTCAGCCTCCTGAGTAGCTGGGAATACAGGCATGTGGCACCATGCCTGGCTAATTTTTTGTATATATAGTTTTAGTTGGCAAATTAATTTCTTTCTATTTTTAGTAGAGATGGGGTCTCACTCAGGCTGGTTTCAAACTCCTGACCTCGAGCAATCCTCCCACCTCGGCTTCCCAGAGTGCTAGGATTACAGGCATGAGCCACCATGCCTGGCCTAAAGTGATGGATGTTCTGAGGACTAAGAAGTTTACAGCCTGCAGCTTAACACTTTTAAAAAAAGCAAAACTCTCGGGAGGCTGAGGCAGGAGGATCTCTTGAGCCCAGGAGTCTGAGGTTGCTGTGAGCTAGGCTGACGCCACGGCACTCACTCTAGCCTGGGCAACAAAGCGAGACTCTGTCTCAAAAAAAAAAAATTAAAAAAAAAAAAGCAAAACTCTTAAAATCGGCCAGGCGCGGTGGCTCAAGCCTGTAATCCTAGCTCTCTGGGAGGCCGAGGTGGGTGGATCGTTTGAGCTCAGGAGTTCCAGACCAGCCTGAGCAAGAGCGAGACCCCATCTCTACTATAAATAGAAATAAATTAATTGGCCAACTAAAATATATACAGAAAAAATTAGCTGGGCATGGTGGCACATGCCTGTAGTCCCAGCTACTTGGGAGGCTGAGGCAGCAGGATTGCTTGAGCCCAGGAGTTTGAGGTTGCTGTGAGCTAGGCTGATGCCACGGCACTCACTCTAGCCTAGGCAATAAAGTGAGACTCTGTCTCAAAAAAAAAAAAAAAAAAAAACTCTTAAAATCTCTTTTTAAAGAGTGTTTTGCTTAATCCTGTACTTCTCTCTATTTCAAGATGAGAATTCCAGAGGCGGGGGCGGAGCTGTCCTCAAGACAGGGTGGGCTTGTGGGTGAGGTCAGAGAGCCCTTTAGGTGGAGGAGGAGGAAGAGCTTTCCCCATGTTAAAAATGAGGTCAGAGGTCAGGGGTTGGGGAGGGAGCAGGGATCTTGTCCTGCCTAGTGGCTGAGACCCAGGTGAAGGGTGAGCCTTCTGAGAGGATGGCAGGTGGGTGATGGTCAGGGCCCCAAAAGGGTCTGGGAAGCTGCAGAGACCCCATCCTAGGCATCTCCATGGTAACCGGAGCAAGTGTATCTCGAGGCTTTGGCACCAGGCAGTCTGAGCCCTGGGCTTGTACAGAGAAGACGCTCTGGGAAAAATGTGTGGAGATGAATCAGGGCCGTGCTGGGGTGGGGCGGGCAGCAGAAGGGCTGGAAGGAGGAAGGACAGAGCCGAGGATGAGGTTATGGGTGGAAGGGCCTTCGACGGGCTCTAGTTCTTGCTGGGCCACAGCTTTCTCTAGGCGGCCTTCCCTCTCTGGACCAGTTTCCCTCCCTGTAAATCGGAAGGCTCTGGGTGTCCTCTGTGGGCCCATGCACACTGAAAACGTGGGCTCCCCACAGTCGCACGCCCGGGAAGCTGGCCCTGCCTGGGACCCGGGAAAGTCCCAGCACTTAGGCTCTCAAGACACACGGCTGCTCCCGCTTCGCCCCACTGCCTCTTCCCCACTCGCTCCCGCGGCCCCTCACACCCACCTGTACTCCGTGGCCCCCGACAGGGGCGGGTTGCAAAGGCCCTGGAAGTTAGGGTCCCACAGGCAGGTCGAGTTGGCACCCACCCTGACCAGGTATGCATTCAGGATCTGCGAGGCCTGGGACACATCCCCAACGGCATCCAGGCTGGGCAGGTCACTGCAGGGGCTGAGGTCAAAGGCCGCAGCTCTGTAGGGGCCTGTCCTCCCGCCCTCCGTTTGCTGGAACGTGGAGCTCAGTGGGGTCTTGCTGCCGTCCTGCACAGAGGCATTCCTGGAGCCGGCTGCAGAGGCAGTGCCAGGAGTGAGGTTTCTGGCTACTCCAGTGTCACTCACTCAGTCGTTCATCAAACACCCCCGAGCATCCTCTCTGCCCCAGCCCTGTGCTGGGCACCGGGCAAGCTCAGTCTCTCAGTCTCTGCTCTCCCAGCACAGTGGGGGACAGGGACAGGGATCGCCTCCCTTGCTTTGCATGCTATGTCTGGCTCTCCCACTGCCACATTCCTATAACCCCCTACTCCAATGGACCTGTGTCACCTCGTTGCTGAAAGCCCTGGATTCTCTCTTCTGCAAAACAGGGTCATATGGGGCAGGGGGGAACAACGTGGAGGAGCAAAGACCTATGTCGGGTCCCAGGTCTCTGCTCACTAGATGGGTGATCTTGCACAACTCACTACCTCTCTGGACTCAGCTTCTCTCCTGTGAAGTGGGAAAGGACTACCCCGCAGTGCCCGCAGATTGGGCACAGGTAGGTGGTCACTAAACGTTTGCTGAAAGAATAATGACCCCGAATGAGCTGTTGTAAACAACTGGTTGCTAGAAAAGTAAAAGTCGTCACCGGGCTCCTTCTCTCGGAAGCCGGTGTCCCCACCAGTGGAGGGGTCAAGGGCTGGGCCGCCGGAGCAGGTCTGAGCAGGTCCGAATGCTTGCCTTTGTCTCACAGACACCGAGCTTGAACCACCCTGGGAAGCCCCAGGGAGGACTTGGGCTTGCCAACCGGAGAGCTGAGGGTTCACGCTCCAGCGCTGGGAGCTCCAGTGAGTATCCACCTCTCTGAGCCTTGGTTCCCTGCCCTGTACCGGGGTTTGGTCATAGCTACTGTGCAGGTGGGGTGCATATATTAGCTCTAAGGTGTGCACAGCACCTGATCTGATGTAGCTGCTCTGTGATTGGCACTGTTACTATTTCCCCACTAGACTGGATGCCCTTGTAGGGTAAAGACAGGGCCGTGACCACAGCACCCAGCCCAGGGCTGGCCCCGAGTAGATGCCAGAGCATGTTGGTAAAGAGAATGGGGTAGTTTAATCAAACTACTACAAGGACGGAGCATCCCTCTACCTGCCTCCTCCCTGTGGACAGGTCAAAGCTGCTTTTGGAGCAGCCAGGGGCAAGCAGGACCCTTACCCGAGTCCACCAGGACGTAGAGGTAGATCTCATAGGGGCCAGCGAGGGGCTCTGAGCTGTCAAACATGCAGAGAGGCTTTTCCAAGGCCACAGTGGTGAGTGTGGGGTTGTTGGTGGCGAAGGTCACGCTGGCCAGTTGGGGCTGGAGGTTCACAGCTGGAGGAGGCAAGGAGGACAGGAGCTGCCCCCGCAGAACTGCCCATGCCTATGGGCACCCTCTGCCCCCCCATCTGCATGCAATTACTGAGCACCTGCTGCATGCCAGGCTCTGGGCTTCACCTCCCCAAGGGCCACCTCATGAACTTGTCTCAGACACAGCAGTGCCCCTGGCCCCCACCTGATCATCCCGGCCAGAGACCGGGCAGTCAGGTCAAACCACTGCCCTCTCCCCCCACCCCCACCTACACCCCGCAGACGTTCAGTTGCCAAGAACCCCATTGCCCCTCCTAAGTGTTTCTCCACCCACTGGCCCAGCCCCCTCCATCCCACCCTCTTCACTTGGACCCTAGCAACAGGCCCCCTCTGCTCTCCCACGCGCAAATCCGCCCATGTCACTCCCTGCTGGGCCCTCCGCAGCCCTCCCGCCCCCTGACAGTCCAGCATCTGTGGAAAGGCAGCAAGGGCCCGAAGGCTTTGCCTTGGTTGGGTTTCCACCCCACTCCTCCGCGGGCCCCAGCGCACTGATGGAGGGGCAGTTCCCAGGATAGGCCGTGCGGCCTCCCACCGCGTGGACACGCCCACGCTGGTCCTCACCGGAATGTCCCTCCGTCTCCCCCAGTTCGGACATTACCGTGAGTCTGGGTCTGGTCCCTTCTCCGCTGTCCCGCAGCCCCCCTGGGTGCTGGTCTCTCCCAACACCCACCGCAGGGCTGTAGCCCACCGCGAGCCCTCGGACTCCCACCAGAGGAAGCGCACGACTGCGGTCCATCACTACTGTTAACGATAATATCTGGGTCCCCGCGCCAGGCATCAGGGTCCAGGCGGTGCGCGCCCCAGGACACAGCTGCCCGCCCTCCCTGGGCACAGCCCCCTGCTCGCTTCCCCTCCTACCCGAGCCAAACCGCAGGCAGCCGAGGGCCAGCAGCGCCCAGAGCGGAGGCATGGCCCGCGGGGAGCCGCGGGAGCGCGGGGCGGGCGGTGCAGCGGGCGAGCAGACAGCTGGCCTCTCCCGCCTGCACCTGCCGGCCCGGGGCGCTCCTCGGCCCCGCCCCCGCCCGCGTCGGCCAATCCGCGGCCTCCTCGCCGGCTATTTGCATACGGCCCCGCCCCGGGCTCCCCTGACTCGCACGGTGCCCGGGCGGCGCAAATCCGACTTGGCGGGACCTTCCCAAGCCCTCCCCAAAGAGCCTACTGTGTGCTGAGGCCAGCGTGGCGCTTTCACGGCGTCTCCCACCTAATGAGATCTCGCGGGCAAGCCACCCTCTCTCTTGGAGCCTCAGTTTCCAAACCGTAAAATGAGTCCTACTACTATTCAGTTCCTACTACTATTTGTGGAGCCCCTACTATGTAGAGCCTCAGTTTCCAAACTGTAAAATGGGGACACCAGTCCCTACTACTATTTGTGGAGCCCCTACTATGTGCTAGACACTCACTGGACTCTTGTGAAACGAAATGGGGGTGCCATCGTGGGAAAATGAAGTCCTGGGTCTGGGAGCTGTTGGAAGACCTCCGGTGTGACCCTTTCTCGGTTCACGAGTGCAAGGCCAAGGCCCGGGGTGGCTGGGCAGGGCAGGGACTCACCAGGCCGCATGTGGGCTCCCTGGAAACGCCGAGGCTGGTGGAACCCAGGAGTCCTGCTGCCCAGCCCAGCGCTGCTTCGAAAGGGATGGAACAGGGTTTCAGCGCCTGCCTCCTGAGGGGTGTTTGAAAATAGGAATGGAGCTCGTCACCTGGACTAGAGGGTCCCTTCCAGCCTCAGCAATCTGTGTGCACCTCCCAGTGCACCTTACATAAACTTTACGTTGAAGAAATAAAAGTAAGTTAACAAGGATGGGGGAAGACCCAAATTGAAAACCAACAGAAACTAAGGAATCTGTGCATGACGCTGATAACATAACTCCACCTGCAGCAAAAGAACAGAAAAAGAGTGCACCTGAGTAACTGGGGAGCTTGGCTTTCTGGCTGTGCCCCCTTGGTGGAGGATACCCCAAGGACAAAGACACCTGTAATAGAAACCCGGACTTCGCTAGCGGGGTTGTTATTGGCAGTAGGGAGGGAGAGCGGTTTTGAAGCAGCCCCCCTAGGATGGGGGTTGCCAAGACCCAGGCTCTCACTATCGGATGAGGGAGAGATTTGGAAAGAAGGAATAAAAACTCTGGGTTTTTTTGTTGTTGTTTGAGACAGAGTCACCTGGGCTAGAGTGCAGTGGTGAGACCACAGCTCACTGCTGCCTCTAATTCCTGGGCTCAAGCGACCCTCCCTCCTCAGCCTCCCGAGTAGCTGGGGCTACAGGCATGTGCCACCATGCCCGGCTAATTAAAAAATTTTTTGTCTTGCTATGTTTCCCAGGTTGGTCTTGGATTCCTGGCCTCAAATGAGCCTCCCACCTCGGCCTCCCAAAGTACTGGGATTACAGGAATGAGCCTCTGTACCGGGCATTTTTTTATTTTTTAAATTTTTTTAGTTAACCCAACATCCCACCTCTGTCTATTGAAAGGGGCTGGAAGCAGTAACAGCCCAGTTGCAAAGAGCACAGAACCACCCTGAGATGCTGAACACCATGCTCCGAAGGCAACAGGCCCCCGGGGAGATGGCTAATCCAGAGCTGGGCCGGGGACAGTCCGGAGGAGCCTGACACATTTCACATCTTACTGTGCTGGAATGTAAAGAGGGGCTGGAAGGATGGTAGGAACATGTCGGAGGAGCTGGCACGGAGCAGCTTGCAGTGGCTCCCCGTGGCCACGTATGGGAACATTGGAGAACAAAAAAATAAAATAACAGAAGTAACACATTCAGCCCCTTGGGAAAGTACAAATCCATGAGTCAATACTGATACTTTTAGAGATGTTTTATTTATTTATTTATTTATTTTTTGAGACAGAGTCTCGCTTTGTTGCCCCGGCTAGAGTGAGTGCCGTGGCGTCAGCCTAGCTCACAGCAACCTCCAACTCCTGGGCTCAAGCAATCCTCCTGCCTCAGCCTCCCGAGTAGCTGGGACTATAGGCATGCGCCACTATGCCCGCTAATAATATATATATATATACACACACATATTAGTTGGCCAATTAATTTCTTTCTGTTTATAGTAGAGATGGGGTCTCGCTCTTGCTCAGGCTGGTTTCGAACTCCTGACGTCGAGCAATCCGTCCGCCTTGGCCTCCCAGAGTGCTAGGATTACAGGCATGAGCCACCGCGCCCAGCCTTAGAAATGTTTTAAAAGAGAAGAAAGGACCAGTCTTTTTTTTTTTTTTGAGACAGAGTCTCACTTTATTGCCCAGGCTAGAGTGAGTGCTGTGGCGTCAGCCTAGCTCACAGCAACCTCAAACTCCTGGGCTCAAGCAATCCTGCTGCCTCAGCCTCCCAAGTAGCTGGGACTACAGGCATGCGCCACCATGCCCGGCTAATTTTTTCTATATATATTAGTTGGCCAATTAAT
>VSMD01001361.1:0-15235 GCA_008750895.1 Mirza zaza | reverse complement strand
GGACTTGATGTGGTCTCCTTACTTAAAGGTGGTTATGCAAATTAGGAGTAGTAAAGGTTTCTGATGATTGGCGGTTTTGCCCCAATCAAAATACGTATCCTGCATAATCATGTTCCATTGGTCTAAATGAAAATCAAATATCAGCCAATCACACAGCTCCCTTTTCGCGCCCAGCAGAGGCTATAAAACGTGCGTGTTTCTAGTTTCTTATCAGTCTCTATCGGCAACAACTACAGACCTTTTAGCATGTCTGGACGCGGCAAGCAGGGAGGCAAAGCTCGCGCCAAGGCCAAGACCCGCTCTTCTCGGGCCGGTCTCCAGTTCCCCGTGGGCCGGGTGCACCGCCTGCTCCGCAAGGGCAACTATGCCGAGCGGGTCGGAGCCGGCGCCCCGGTGTACCTGGCGGCGGTGCTGGAGTACCTGACCGCCGAGATCCTGGAGCTGGCGGGCAACGCGGCCCGCGACAACAAGAAGACGCGCATCATCCCGCGCCACCTGCAGCTGGCCATCCGCAACGACGAGGAGCTCAACAAGCTGCTGGGCAAAGTCACCATCGCTCAGGGCGGCGTCCTGCCCAACATCCAGGCCGTGCTGCTGCCCAAGAAGACTGAGAGCCACCACAAGGCCAAGTAAAGACCAAATTTGGAAACGCCGAGAAACAAAGGCTCTTTTCAGAGCCACTTATATAGTCACAAAAAGGTGGCACGGTTTACTGTGGTTGTTACTGCTTAATCTCTTCACTACACTGACTTTAGCCTTAAATCCTAACCTTATTTTCCATTTTTATATTGCCAAGGTAAACGTTCCTTTGCTCCCTTTTGTAGATATGTGCAAGGAGCCTTACGCTAACACGTTGAAGTTTAATTGATACAGGGTTTTTCTAAATCGTTTATATTGAGTTTCCAAGAACATGTAATTTATGTGAAATGTTGAAATGGAAATTATGTAGATCCACATGTGCAAATTAGCTGTAGGTGCCTTGAGTGATAAATTTTACTATAAAATAGCATTTTGTTGGTAGGACACAGTAGTGTAGTGGTTTCCATTTGTGGCTCAGGGGAACCCTTTGGGATATAGCAATTTCACTATTTTTTTTTTTTTTGAGACACAATCTCTGTCCCCAGGGGTAGAGTGCCATGGCATAGGCCTCACAGCAACCTCAAACTCCTGGGCTAAAACGAACCTGCCTCAGCCTCCCAAGTAGCTGAGAGTACAGGCGCATGGCGCCAGACCCAGCTACTTTTTTTCTATTTTTAGTAAAGACTGGTGTCTTGCTCTTGCTCAGACTGGTCTCCAACTCCTGACCTCAAGCAATCCTCCAGCCCAGAATGTTAGGGTTACACTTTTAACCTTAGTTTTATAGGATAGTTTTGTTAATATGCTTACTAGAAGTAGTAAAGTATAATTCTTCTTAACAGTATATTTCTTTTCTTTTCTTTTTTGAGACAGCGTCTCGCTTTGTTGCCCAGGCTAGAGTGAATGCGGTGGGTCAGCCTAGCTCACAGCAACTTCAAATTCCTGTGTTCAAGCAATCCTCCTGCCTCAGCTTCCCGAGTAGCTGGGACTACAGGCATGTGCCACCATGCCCGGCTGATTTTTTTCTATATATATTAGTTGGCTGATTAATTTCTTTCTATTTATAGTAGAGATGGGGTCTCACTCTTGCTCAGGCTGGTTTCAAACTCCTGACCTCGAGCAATCCGCCTGCCTCGCCTCCCAGAGTGCTAGGATTACAGGCATGAGCCACCATGCCTGGCCAACAGTACATTTCTTTATATAAGTTTGTCTCAGTAGACTAAAGTGAGGGCAGCGCCCTTAGCCTTATTTTCTAACCTAGTAAAAGAGGCACTCTGTGCTTATGTTTATAAATAAAAACATGTAGTACATGTTTATGAATGTATACATTGGTTATACATTTTTAAAATTTCTGCACTTACAGGAGTTTGGAATAAAAAAGAAAACTGGCCTTAGGAGCCTTCAGAGTAAGGGTTTTTCAAATATATATATACATGTTATGCAGTGACCGAGTTACCACATGTTAGTGTGTTACTGAAATAAAATTTTACAAAATAATAGTTACCTTTACTGTGTAAGTTGTGTTCTGATATTTTCTTGTTCAATTCTGCATGATCTTTGTAGTTAATCTTTTTGTACCTGGGTTTTCTCATTTTCCAAATCTATCCCACAAACATTGTTATGATTAGAAATGTTGCTTAGTATACTGTAAATGAGTTAAATAGTTGCTTAGTATACTAAATAGCTACTTAGTACACTAAGTAGCTGGCCAAGCATAGTAAATAGTACAAGCTTGTGATGATGATAAAAATGTTGGTTCTGGCTAATACTAAGATGATTCCAAGAGCACTAATGGGTAGACACCAACAGTTGGAAAAAAATATAGTCTCTTCTAAAAAGCCAAAGGCCACTTTGAGAATAGAGGAGGTCAAAGATCTTCATGTTGTCCATATCTCCATATGGGCATATCAAGGTCCTTTTAGTCTGGGCCTTGAAAAGGACTTGAACATTTATGCCACTTACCAGTTTTGACATCTCAGGAAATTCAGGCACAAAAACCATTTCTTTGTCCTCTTTTGTAAGATTCTAATGTTCTTATTCTTTTAAAAAATATTTATTTCACACTTAGGTGCCATGCATTAAAGATACAGCATTAATAAGACAATGCCTGTCTTAAAGAAACACAATATAATTGGGAGAAACACAAAACGAAATAATTAAAACACAACATAGCAAGAACAACTATGGAAGTAAGCACAGGGAATCAGAAGAGCATACAGGAAGAGTAAAATCTGTGGGAGGCAACATCAGATCTAAAGACTAAAGTGAATTAGGAGCTGGAAAGTATGAGGATCCAGCAGAGAATGACCATCATCAGAGACTCATGGTTTGTGATATGTGCAAATGACATAAAGTCTGATATTGGAAATGAGACATAGATTACAAGAGACAAGCTGAAGCCAGAAGGGACTTGTAGTCCACTCCCTTAGTTTTAAATACCCTTTATATGCTAATGATTCCCAAATCTTTATGTGCATCCCTGATTTATCTCCTGAGTTCTACATATGCATATTCATCTATCTTTTGAAATAATTGTAGATCTCTAGGAAATCCAAAATACATATCCCAGACTGATCATCATCATCAATTCTCTTAGTGATCCTTGTCTTAGTAAGTGGCATCACCATTTACCCATTAGCATAAGCCAAATTGATCTGTTGTCACTGAGTATTCATTTTTATGTGCCATTACTATAGCAAAACTCAATTTCTGTACAGGGAGATGAAAGCGTGCTCACACCTCAGAAAGAGCTTCACCAGAAGGCTACCAGACTATTGTAGTTGAGCACATTGAATGTTTTGGGAGACATAAGAGTTTCTGTGTCATATAATTGAAACTACTCACTGCCCCTGAATAAATAATTCTTTTTGTAATGAGAACTGAAAAGTTAACTGGGAGAAGTATATTGGCTGCATATCTTCAGAAAAGGATGCCCTACCTAACCAGCAAGAGGATTAGATCACTGCAGACCAGGCAACCTTTGCATGGGCCTTCCTGATTTATTAACAGCTTTAAGTTTCCTTATACACTCAAGAATATCAATCTGCCAGCCTGGGCAACAGAGCAAGATCCTGTCTCTACACACACATACACACACGCACACACACAAATTAGCTGGGTATGGTGGTGCATGCCTGTAGTCTTAGCTACTTAGGAGGCTGAGGCAGGAGGACTGCTTGACCCTAGGAGTTAGAGGATGCAGTGAGCTATGATCATACCACTGTTCTCCAGAGCCTGGGCAACACAGTGACAACTTGTCTAAAAAAAAAAACCTAAAACCCCAATATGTTAAAGCAGTTGATTTTAGATTGGATTAGCAGGGTCCCCCCAAAGTCTTGGGGGCATTGCTTTCCTCCAAATTATTGAATTATCCTTTGCAGAGGAAAGCTAATTCCTGATAGGTGTGCACTCAGTATTTTGTTTTGCTTAAGGTTTTGATTCCAAAAGAAAGTACTAGAACATTATTTTAATCTTGTAAAATATTAGTCATCCTAAATCAAACTAATAAATTTAATGATTAATCATTCTAAATTCCATATGTAGAAATCATGGGTCCTACTTCCCATGAATGCACTCACAGGAAGGTAATGGCTTGAGCAGAGTAGTGATCTTGTTATCTAATTTTAAAAATAATGTATTAAGAATGTAACCAATTCTGATAACAAAGTAGCAGACATAAATAAGAAGTGAAACAAGATAGAGAATTCAATCTGCTTTTCAAAACACGATGTGAAGAAAATACTATGATCTTTCCACACACATTTCACAAGCTGATATCAGTTGAGGGACAAAGATAACAAGACATACACAAGCCAATTTGCCAGGGAAAGTCTTGAATGCTTACAAAATAAGAATGGAAAAGAGATCATAGAAAGTTATGGATGGCTAGAATTCTGAACAAGAATGGCCTGTCGTGATGCACAAGTAGCTAACTTTAGCACAACTAGCAGGTTAATGTGTTTTACTTTCATCTATGATTTTCCACACCGTTGTTTTAGTGTTATTCACTCATGCATTCATTCATTTAATACAACAAATATTGACTGAGAGCTGCTACATTACAGGGGATACATGAGTAAACAAAAGTTCCTCCTTTCATGAACATACATCTTAGAAGAGACAAGACAAAAATAAATGAGCAAAATGTATGGTACAGCTTATGCTAATAAATTGTAGAGTGAAAAAATTAGTGGGGATTACAGAGTTTTAATTTATATAGTCAGACAAGGCCATGATAAGGTAATAGTTAAGCAAAGACTCAGAGAGGCAAGAGAAGTGTTTTATCCTATCCTCAAAAGTCAACAATAAAACTCTCTTCTCTCTCTTTCTCACACACACACACACAATTTTTACTAGAAGTTTCAAAGGGAATATTCTCTGGCTGGCTCTTCCTGCAAACGATTCTTGACCCTCAAACCAAGTCATCAACCACACTGAAGGAACTTATGCAGGCCCAGATATCAGCTTCAAATACTGACCTACAAACAAAACAGCTCAGGAAGAAATGGGGGAAAAAGTACTTTGACTTTAGGCAACACAAACCCTATTGACATTAATTTTTTCTAACAATACCTTAAAATGACCTTAAGGTATTGTTTCCTAAGTATACAAACTACAAGTTTGCAGAAAATAAGTTGAGGCACCATGCTGTCAAAACTGAAGCATAGGTGGCAGGTGGGTAATACGTGCTAGGAAGTAGGTTAACATTTTAATAGGGGTAGGCTGGATTTCAGACCTTCAAGATTGCAAAACGTCTAGATAACGGGACCTATCTGCCAAGACAAAACAAGTACCAGGATTTTATGCAGAGAAACAGATCTTTTCAGGCACGCATGTGGGTGGCTCTGAAAAGAGCCTTTTGGGATACAGCTGGCCCGAGTCCTACACACTCAAGCCCTTTCACCACGGATACGACGCGCAAGCTGGATGTCCTTAGGCATGATAGTGACTCGCTTGGCATGGATAGCGCACAGGTTGGTGTCCTCGAAAAGCCCCACCAAGTAAGCCTCACAAGCCTCCTGCAGCGCCATCACTGCTGAGCTCTGGAAGCGCAGGTCGGTCTTGAAGTCCTGCGCGATCTCCCGCACCAGGCGCTGGAAGGGCAGCTTCCGGATCAGCAGTTCGGTCGACTTCTGGTAGCGGCGGATCTCGCGCAGGGCCACGGTGCCCGGCCGGTAGCGGTGGGGCTTCTTCACGCCGCCGGTGGCCGGGGCGCTCTTGCGGGCCGCCTTGGTGGCCAGCTGCTTGCGCGGCGCCTTCCCGCCGGTGGACTTGCGGGCTGTCTGCTTCGTACGGGCCATGGTATAATAGCTGGATTCAAGCGTAGAGAAAAGCCTGGCCGCTTATTTATAGTAAGAGCCTGAAGCTGATTGGACAAAACTAAGCCAGCCCCAACGGTAATTGGATTGGCCAAGGATTCAAAATATGTATATGTATTTTTGTTCTCCAAGTCCTCCGATATTCTAAATGGTCAATGGCCTCCATATTGTTTTTTTCTATTCTCTGTACAGTTGTTCACTATTTACCAGAGATTTGAGGTGGAAGTAAATTTGAGCGGCATAAGTAATTTAAATGTTTCTAGGCGCCACATTAGAACAAAATAAAACCAGGAAAAATTAATTTTAATAATTTGTTGAATCTAATATATCCAATATATTTCAATATGTAATCGATAAAAAATTGTTAGATATTTTACATTTTTGACACTCATCTAAATCCAACATGTATTTTATAGGTAGAGCACCTGTTATTTCAGACTACCAAATTCCAATGATGACTAGCCACAGTTGTTGGCAAATGGCTTACCACATTGGACAACACAGCCCTATATCCCCTCCTCTCAAAATTTTCTATCCTTAGAACACTTTGGAACTGTTTTTTTCCACAAGAAAATTTCTGTGTTGCATGTGAAGAATTCGAAGCCTAGTAATTTCATAAACATACCCTTACACGAACTTTTCACCTTTATATAGTATAAAAATAATTCCATTGCAGCACATTTTTCTAATATTCCGGAAATGTAATTCCTTTGCTCTTAATGAATCTATTCCATCAGTGCATCAAGATGTGAATTAGATTAAAAAGACGGAGTCAAATATATTTTTAAAGTAGAATTCTGCATGCTCAAAAGAATTAATGGTCATCTCAACTGTATTTCATAATAAATCAACTTGTATGGTGGCAAGAAATGTAAGAAAACTCTTCAATTTTCAGTAAACTCATTGAAAACACTCCAAATAAAACAAGAAAACTACCTGGCACCAAAAGTAACTCAATTAACTGTTCCAATTATCTCAATTATTTCCTTGACTCTATCACCAATTCGAAACTGATGCAATCATCCTGGAGAATAACTAGGTTTTCTCAGACAAAAAGGATCTAGAAAATAAGCAGTGGCCTAGGATAGAGGTTTGGGCCGAACTCTGCATCCTCAGGATGTTTTTATTTGCTAAGACCTAAAAAATAAATACATCTTAGATTGCTGCATTTGACCCTAAAACAAATGCTCATCACAAGTTTGATTTTTAAGCTCAAGACTGGTGCCGAGATGGTAAATTCTGGTAATTAATAACTCCACATAGTACTTCGATAAAGCTCACTGGAGGCAAACAGCGATTAGATTAGGTTTAAGGTACAGTCGACTCTTGTTTACAAAAACTAAAGATTGCCTGCCCAGGCTGAAGGAAAACTAACAAGATAGCTTTACGCTTAACTGACTGAGACTGATTCATTAGCTGTTAAGTGGTTACGTAGAGCAGTGCCCAACTCTTCCCAGGAAACTGTAGGTGGCTCTGAAAAGAGCCTTTGATTTGGTTGGGTCGTTTCGAATCGCTGCAAACTAACCCAGACTTCTACTTGCCCTTGGCCTTGTGGTGACTCTCGGTCTTCTTGGGCAGCAGCACGGCCTGGATGTTGGGCAGGACGCCGCCCTGAGCGATGGTGACTTTGCCCAGCAGCTTGTTGAGCTCCTCGTCGTTGCGGATGGCCAGCTGCAGGTGGCGCGGGATGATGCGCGTCTTCTTGTTGTCGCGGGCCGCGTTGCCCGCCAGCTCCAGGATCTCGGCGGTCAGGTACTCCAGCACCGCCGCCAGGTACACCGGGGCGCCGGCTCCGACCCGCTCGGCATAGTTGCCCTTGCGGAGCAGGCGGTGCACCCGGCCCACGGGGAACTGGAGACCGGCCCGAGAAGAGCGGGTCTTGGCCTTGGCGCGAGCTTTGCCTCCCTGCTTGCCGCGTCCAGACATGCTAAGAGGTCTGTAGTTGTTGCCGATAGAGACTGATAAGAAACTGGAAACACGCAGGTTTTATAGCCTCTGCTGGGCGCGAAAAGGGAGCTGTGTGATTGGCTGATATTTGATTTTCATTTAGACCAATGGAACATGATTATGCAGGATACGTATTTGATTGGACAAAACAGGCATCTGACGTCATGGGCGGATAACCACCAATCGCCGTGGCTCTCCACCCAACTGCATTTGCACAAACCACTATAAATAGAGGGGCGTCCACTGCCTTAGCCTCCTGCTTGCTGTCTGCCTTTAGTGATGCCTGAGCCAGCCAAGTCCGCTCCAGCCCCGAAGAAGGGCTCCAAGAAGGCTGTGACCAAAGTCCAGAAGAAAGATGGCAAAAAGCGCAAACGCAGCCGCAAAGAGAGCTACTCCGTGTACGTCTACAAAGTGCTGAAGCAGGTCCACCCCGACACCGGCATCTCGTCCAAGGCCATGGGCATCATGAATTCCTTCGTCAACGACATCTTCGAGCGCATCGCGGGCGAGGCGTCTCGCCTGGCGCATTACAACAAGCGCTCGACCATCACCTCCAGGGAGATCCAGACGGCGGTGCGCCTGCTGCTGCCGGGGGAGCTGGCCAAGCACGCTGTGTCCGAGGGCACCAAGGCCGTCACCAAGTACACCAGCTCCAAGTAAACTTCTCGTGAAGGCATTGTCAAACCCAAAGGCTCTTTTCAGAGCCACTTAAGTACCTGAGAAAGCTGGTACACTTTGTCAACTCTTTGGGTGGGTTAGGTATCATAGGCAAAAAAAAAGCTAGGGCTCGCTGGGTTTCCTCTAGCCACGTGAGTCCATGCTCGCTTATTGTGGCACAGCACACAAACGCAGAGACTATGGGTAGCCCTGAAAAGTGCTAGTATTAATATAAGTAAACACACCTTAACCTCGGTGTAGGTAAAAGCGTTGCGGATCACATCCTCCAGTAACACGTTGAAAGCTCCCCCCCCAGATAAGGCCACGTTTGCCGCTACCACGCTGATGCAGTAGCTGGATCGCGGGTATGGCGGTACTCGGCATTATCGTGCAAGACCGTGAGGTGACTTAGCTCCCCAACTCTTCACCTCTTCCTGCAACCAGACATTAAGAGTAGGCAAAAAAAATTCAAAAATGGCATGGAAAATGAAATGTTTGCTTTTACTTAAATTCTTCGGACCAAATTGAAAACTAGAGACACGCAGTCCGGTAAGCCTTATTTTTATAGCTCCGCCCCCTTTCCCTGTTACTAATAAAGGTGGAGGAGAAGACGCTTGTTCAGGTTGCTCGCCAGGCGCCAAGGCCTTCTTGGATAAAGGTGAGGCTAGCGGTTCTGAGAGTTTAGCAGGTATTAGTCACTCGATATTCTTTTTTTGCTTTCTTCTCTGTCTTTGTGTATGTATGGGAATCACGTGAGATGATGTATGTGAAGTTGCATTATTACAGTAATAAAGCATTTTTCTTCGAGAAAGCCAGTAAATCAGTAGGGCTCTGGCCCAATTCCTATTAATGGTTTTTTGCCATCCTGTTGCATTAAGGCATTAACAAAACTAGTAATATTCTGTAAATACTTTTTCCAAGTTCTGAAAAAAATAATAACTCTGTAATAAACCAGTTCAAAGTGATCAGTAAAACTTAACACTTTGCCTTCTCCTAATCTTTAATGACGTTAGTAGCAAACAAGATGCCACGGCAGTTGTGTAAATGTGTTTCTTACTGTCAGCAAAGCACAACTGTATTTCCTAAACTCTTTACCAACCAGTTAACTAACATTTCATTAAGCATATTCTATTCACTACAGGCCAATTATTGTATTCTCTGAAAGGAATGGAAAGTCCTGAATAAGAATAAGCCTCCCAAACCTTAATTCTCAGTCATTGCTGATGACCATGCAAACTGGTAGTACTTTCATGAAGAAAAATTTGGTAATACCTGTCAAAACTAAAAATGCATATATCTTTACATCCACAAATTCCTCTCCCAGGGATTTACTATTTTTGAAAATATGCAAAATAACATGCACACAGTTTTTCAGCAGCACAATTTATAGTGCAAGACTGGAAGCAATGTGAATGATCAGCAATAAATTATAGTACATCAATCATCCTACCTGGTAGTAAAACCAAATAAGAAGGCTTTTTCATAATAATTTTTTATTGCTTACCATGTGTCAGATAATGTCCTAAAAAGTCCTCTATATGTATTAAATCATTTAATTTTCATAACTTTATGAAAAATCACTATTATTATTATACTTATTTTATAGATCATAAAATGGGTGTTCAGAGAGGTGGAGTAAATTGTCTGAAATCACACACTGTTGAAGTTGTCAAAATCAAAATGGAGTCCTGAATGTTTAGAAAACTCTGACAAATATTGCTGGGAAGGCTATGAAAAGAGTTCTCATGCTTATATGCCTGGTAATAAAAATTATAACAAAAGACTGCAAAAACCACAGCCTTACACAAAAAAATACTTCTATAGGGACATCTGCCCAGTAACTGACTATGCAACCTCAGACTGAAATCACCCTTGTTATTGATCTTTGTAGCCAAGGGCTATTATTTCAAAACACTTATGTAATCCTTCTTATTTTTTTCCTTTAAAAGCCTTCTGCCTTCCTTTACCTTCCTGAATACACACGTAGTTTACTATGGCATGTGTATTCCCATTGCAGTGCTTTATTCTCAGATAAATTTTATTGTAAAGAGCCTCTCTCTGTTTGCTGTTTAGGCTGCCAACAGCCAAAAAGTAGTGAAAACATGATTTAAAACCACAGTCTAGCTTCCGAATCCATATTTATAACGACTATACTATATGGCCTCTCCAGGTACTGATATGTAATGATCTCCAAAATTTATTTTCAAGTGCAAAAAAGCAAGGTACAAGATAATGTGCAGTAGAAGAGTATGTGTGTATATAAATGTGAGATATTTCTGAAAAAATACTGTTAATAAATAAACTGCTAACAATGGTTGCCTCTGAGGAAAGGAAGCTGGATAGCCTGGGAACAGGGACAGATGGAAAATCCTTTCATTGTAACCCTTTTATGGTCTTTGAATTTTGAATCATATGTATGCGATGTCCATCCATAAATAAATAGTATAAAGATCCCTTCCCTGAAATATGAGTAAAACATATATTATGATAAGATAATTGTTTTAGTAGAGATGTGTATGAAAAGCCTAAGGAGCACAGAATAAATAATATTACTGATGGGGGTGGGGAGAGTGCAAAACAGCATTGTAGGCAGATGAAGTAAGAAAAGGGTGTCACCTTCAAGGAAGCAGAAGTATATTAAAAGGCAAGAGTCTGCAGCAGTAGGCAGAGGGGAGCAGCACTGGGAACCAGGTAAGTTGTCTATGACTGAGCACTGTGCCAAGGGCTTCCTTCTGTAATGAGCAGGCTTCTCAAAATGATGACAGGATTTCTAGATAAAACAACTAGATATGATCTGTGGAGGGCTTATCAAGTATGATTCTGAAATACTGTATAAACAATTATAGATGCCAATTTAACATCATATGGTTATTTAAATGAAACAGACTCTTAAGTTATTTGTTAAATTAATCTAATAGTCATAAGGTTTTCTTTCCCCTGAGTTTGTGGGAGAAATTACCATTAGTCCCTTTTGGAACTAGTAAAGGAAACTTCCAAGTATTTATTACCAGTTAAAAAGAGAGATGTCAAATAAAACTGTGACCATCACAGCATATGCTCAAATAAGCCAATGGATCAAAATTGCACCATGAATAGATAATAATATACATCTGTGGAATATTCAGCAGTGTCTAGTGTTTGGACATTTTAGGAGACCCCTTTCAGTGACACTGCACATTTACATTAACTTACAACAAACAACTTGGTGGCAGTTTTGGATGCTGGCATTGCTATGGTCTTAATATTTGTGTCCTCTACCCCAAATTCATATGTTGAAACCTAATCCCCAATGTGGTGGTATTAAGAGGTGAGGCCTTTGGGAGGTGAATCATGAGCGGAGAGCCCTCATGAATGAAATTAGTGCCCTTATAAAAAGGGAACTTGTTCACTCCTTCCTTCTACCATATAAGGTTGCAGAGAGAAGGTGCCTTCTATAAAACAGAGGTGAGCCCTCACCAGTCACTGAATATGTTGCTTTCTTGATCTTGGACTTCCTGGTCTCTACAACTGTAAGAAATAAATTTCTGTTGTTTATAAGCCACCTAGTGTGTGGTGTATTTTGTTGTAACAGCCTGAACAGACTAATATGCACAAAATTCCGTATCAGACAGGACAGAGAGAATCTAACATAGTATATCACACATCTTTTGACTATTTTTATAAAGGAGAATTGTAATTCTGTAGCTTGATGGGAGTAGGACCATATCCTTACACATATCCTTACATATATTTTTTTGCAAATTATTTTGCTAATTATAGACTTCTATTTTTAAGGTTAGGTCCTGAAATTTTATTAGTAAATATTATAAGAAAGACTAGGCCTGAATGCATATTTTACACAAAGAAATAGAAAAAAGGGTGAAGAGGATTTTATTTCATAACAAGAGAATAAGAAGCATGTAGTATCCTTCAACAGGGCTTTATCTTCCACCCTCCAGAAGATTCTTAAATATGAACATATTGGCTTATTATCAAGAATAAGAGTATTCTTTGTTGTTGTTATTTTTGTAAGTTTAGTGTAGGTACATTCCGCAACTTGTTTTACACAAGTTTTTTCTAAATTGATTTCTTTCATTATAACCTCCTGTTTCCCTATGAGAACCTACTCTTCATTCTGTCTTGGGACATATTTATGAGATATGAGCTATAGCTGAATAAGCTGTAGAATGTAAGGCTGGAATCCCTTAAGCAATGTCCATTTGTGCTGCAATAACAAAATATCTGAGGCTGGGTAATTTATATAGAACAGAAATTTATTTTCTCACAGTTCTGGAGGCCAAGAGTATAAGATCAAGTCCCTGGCAGGTTTCCTGCCTAGTGAAGGCTGGTTCTCTGCTTCCAAATTGGCTGCATCCTTGGGGGAAAGGGAAGGTGGGGAAGCTGTGTAGACACATTGTGGAAAGAAGGGCCAAAGGGGACAAACTTCCTACCTCTGTTAAGGCCTTTTATAACAGCATTAATTCATTCATGAAGGCAGAGCCCTCATGACCTAAACATAACCCAAAAGGCCTCACCTCCCAATACTGTTGCATTGGGATTAAGTTTCCAACACATGAATTTTGAAGGAAACCTTCAGATCATAGTAAGCAAGGTCCTGCAAAGCTGATATTCTCCCCTAGCCTGCCTTCCTCTGAAGCTTTCCATGAGCCTAGGTTGTTATAATAGAATGCTTCAAGCAGGGACTTTATCAGGATACTCACATCTGAGGAATATATTCACAGTAACAAAATTTACAAGAAATAGTAGTAAACTAGAATTCACTGTATTAATTATTGTGGAAGATGTGTCTGGCCTTGGAACTGACTACAAGTTATTGATCAGAAATTGTGCTTTAGTGAGTGAAGAAGTAAAGTAAATGAAGTAGCCTGATTACTAAGGAACATAATTCTGTAATGTCGTTATAACTTATCTCTCTTTATTGTCTTTATTCTTGGTATAAGTGTATCTTAAACAGCCACACTAACAATCTAGAATGACCTAATTGTCTTTTGCTGGTTTTGTGCTATAGCTCATTGACAGTCATCACACTAGTTTTCCTTTGTCCAGATTCTAAGCATGCCAACTACATTTCCATGCACATATCAGTCATTAAATTATGGAAATTTCACTTTATTTTATATCATTTTACATGTGACTGGACGATTTCTTAATATCTGAGAAACATAAGAGGCTATGAAAAGCTTCATCTATTCTATTTCTGTCCATATTATGGCCAGGTTCTATTTCTGTACTCATTCTCCAAATTCTGGGAAAGAACCCCATTTGAGGCCTGTAATACTGAATTCACAGATGATAGTCCCTCAAAATGTATTCAGATATTAGAGATGTTAGTACAGTTCAGACTCTCAAATATGTTGACCTGAAATCTCAATACCTGTGTGAACAATAAGACTACAGGCTTAGAATTTTAAAAAACGATTTTGCCATTTATAAGAGCTGTACTACAGGAAGAAAGGAAAAGAGACAAGAAGACCTGCAGGCTTAACTGAGTAGATGAGCATAACCATCCACTGTATGGCTCACAGATCTTCCTGTTCCTCTCTATGCACTGAAGGTAGGAGTTAGAACTTTTAGACCTTGGTTTCTTGGTTAAAAAAAAATAACAAACAAAGCTGAAGAGCTAAAGTCATCCTCAATGAGGATGACTTTTGTGAGGTCACCACAAAGAGGCAAATGCCATTTTGGCCACTGTTATCACATACAAGTCAGTGAAACTCATTACACTTATACCAGTTTCTGTATTAGCAAAACAGGGGTAGAAATCAGCCCAATTTTATCAGGAAGTTGTATAAATCGAATAAGACAATATGTACAACAGGAATATAATTATGTACTGTGCATTAAGGAGAAAATAATATAGAAATTATCACAAATTCCATTTATAAATCAGGAAAATGATTGTAGACCCAGTAATTTTCCTCTGTATGAACTAGTCAGTTAGCTTCAAGGAAATTCATTTATTTAATCATAAAATATTGAACGCTTTTTATATAGAAGGCAGTATTCTAGCATCAAGGATACACAGTGAAAACAATCTGCTAAAGTTCCTGTTTTTATGGTACCTTGGTGGAAAATGAGCCAGACTATAAAAAATAAGTTATTAGATTTCATAATATGTCATCACCTTGATAAGTGATTTGGATAAAAATACAGCAAGAAAGGAGATGGGGAATTGAGGATTGCAATTTTAAGATGGGTATACAAATGAGGTCTCAATGAGGTGTCATTGGAATGAAGTGGTGAGAAAATGTTGCTATGTAGAGGAAACTATTCTAGGCAGAAAGAAGTAGCAATGAGTGCAAAGTCCCAGAGGCAGGCCCCTGCTTAGCTTGTCCTAGGAACAGTAAGAGAAGCCATTGTGCTTGGAGCAAAGGGATCCATGGGGTGAGAAGTTTTGAGCCTCATTTGTCTGCCTCTTTTTGTCTTAGTCCAATTTAATTCCTGCAGGGATCCTTGAAAATCTGCAAGTTTTTGAAATATCTGCTGAAAAACTACACTGCAAAATAAGAAAGAGAAGATGGCCCTGCCTCTGCTGGGATCTAGATCTAGAGGAGCAAATGATATTTTTGTAAATCTATCCCTAAAGGGGCGAATTCTAACAAAGGATTCTTGTTCCCAGTTGTACCCCCAGGACCAAGACCAGCACCTGGAACACACACTGAGTGAATGACATGCCAACAAATGTCTTATTACTGCTTGGAATAATAATAGTACATAGCACATAGAGGGTGTTTTTT